>PVKS010012946.1:30226-52359 GCA_004027875.1 Aplodontia rufa
GTATCCAAGATTGTTAAGAAGAAACGGTGAAACTAAGAACATACAGAAAGGGGCTTGAGGGGTGGCTCAGAAGTTATGGTGCTTGCCTGGCATGCACGAGTACACGAGTTCAAACCCCAGCAACCATGTACACAGCTAAGTGTGGGATCAACAAAAGTCATGTGAAAAAACTCAATTAAAAAAAAATCAATTCTCTCTCTCTCACTGTCCTCTATTTAAAAAAAAAACAAAAGAAGAACATACAGAAAGACTTCAATAAATTATATTTTCTATGGTTTAAATGACTGTGTCCCCTCCAAAATTCATGTTCAAACTTCATCCCCATTGTGATGTATCAGGAATTGAGGTCTTTTGAGAAGTGATTAAGTCATAAGGGTTCGATTCTCAAATAAATTATGGATTTATCAAAAAGGGCTTTTAGAAGTGGTTTTCTTTCTCTTGCTTTCCCCCCTTCTGCCACATAAGGACATGGTGTTCATACCCCATGGAAGATGCAACAAGGTACCATCTTGAAAGCAGAAAACAGACTATCACCAAACACCAAACCCTTGTTCTTGATCTTGGGCTTCCATCTTCCAGGACAATGAGAAATTTATGAAGAACAGAAACTGATTTCTCAATCTCCAGTATTTTGTTATAGAAATAAAAACTCAGATAATATTAACTACCAAAATTAAGCTACAATTCAATGCAGATCGAAATATAAATGCCAGTGACAACACAAAAGGGAGTTTTGAAGAACTTCACCTACTCTATGATTCACGTGAAAAGTCAGCAGCGACACTGTACATTCTACTGTCGTATATAACTAAAAAGAACAGGGGGAGGGAGGAAAAGAAGGGAAGGGGAAATACTGAGAAATGAATCTGAAAAAGCTCTACTCCATGCTTTAATATTATGTCATGGTATATTCTAATGTCATCTATATCTAAAAAAGGACCACTTTTTTAAAAGTTTGCCTGCAAAAACAGCAAATATAATTCTGAAAAAGAACCATAAGGGACCAGAGCTTTTCCTATCAGAATCAAGACACCATAAAACTCTGGTATTTTAAATAGGAATATACAAATTATATGTCGATATAACAGAATAGAGAGGTCAGAAATGAACAAATTTCTTTTTAGATATTTATATTGTATGTGGTCTTTCAAATCAGTGTGGAAAGGATAGGGCATTTGCTAAAACAATTTTGAAATGTAAAAACCATTCTTAGCTGCAGTCTATACAAAAATAGACAGTGGACCAGATCTGGCCACAAGACATAGTTTGCCAATTCTCACCCTATTCCATTCTTGGTATCTGCCCTAAAGAAACACTTGCACATATGCACAAGGAAGCTTGAATTAGAAACTTCACTGAGGCTGCATTTGCAAAAGAACAGAATTAGAAGCAACCTAAATTTTCAATAGACGAATGGCTAAATTGTGATATATCCATACCATGCTTGATTATGCATATTTACACATACAATTACAAAACCTTCTTCACAATTTATCATCAATGAGGAAAAGAAATACAAGTTGAGCATGTTCATTTCTTAAACTACACATACACATGCGTGCACAGCAGTAAGGGTCTGGGAGACTATGCCAAGCTCATAACCATGATTACCTCTAGGGGGAGGATAGTGAGCAGGGTATGTTCATGCAGGGGTGTGTATGGATATTTAAGAGGACTGAAGTCTTCTCTCTCATTTTTAAAAAGTTTGCACTCATGAATAACTTCAAAATCTAAAAAGAAGAAAAGAGGAAATCTAGAAATCTTTCCACTAAATGACCTTAGACCCTGGCCATCTCCCCTGAGCACAGTCAAGGAGTATGGGTGGGAAGCTGGAAACCTGATGACTATCACACCCAGGTTATGGCTGCTCATGGTCTTAAGGGCCTCTCTCTTCAGGCAACACTGAGGTCCCTTGAGATTACTAAATAAGAATGTGGCAGTAAGGCCTCAGATATATCCTGTTCAACCACAAAAACAGCAGCTTAGGAAAGGCCTGCCTTTTAAGCAGCACATATATTTAAAAATTTTAGATTGAGAAATGGATAACACATTCTCAAATGATTCACCAAGTGATAACACAGAAAATTCTTCTAGTGATATCCAGCTAAACAATAGATTCAACATCTCTGCTCCTTTTGAAAAACTCATTAAAATGACAGTAAACACATGAAAAAGGTATATAGCCCCAGATAAAGGAATGGAAGAGAAGAGCAGGTGAGCCAAGTCAACCTATTTTTATAAAGTAAACATGTAGGAATTAGCATATCTGAGATAACTGAATACTAGATGCCAAAGAAAAGAAGGGCATTCATGTACTGGAATATCATAAAACCCAGACAAAGAGGAATGATGTGCCACAGAAGGCAAGAGTAAGACCTACAGGAAAGTAGGTTAAAAATCTAGGTCATGAGCATGTTCAGCTCCAGGTTTTCCTTCCCCACCACAACCATTATGATGAAGATTTTCCCTGGATAAATTGCATCAGAAGGATTCTAAGAGATGATAGGCACATCAGAATTTCAGAATGTTAAAGATACGTGCATTATACCTTCTAGAAAGATTATATACAAGGACCCAAAATAGCATTTCTTAACAGTAAAGGTAAAAGCTAGAAGACAAATAATATCTACCTTCAAATTTTTCAAAAGAAATTTCTTTTCAACCTGAAATCCCATGTCTAATCAATTGTGAGGGGAAAATAAGACAATTTTGGAAATAAAAGGTCTCACAAACCTTATCTTCTATGATCCTTTTCTAAGAAAACTACAAAAGGATGTGCTCCATCAAACGAAGGTGTGGGGAGTCAAGATGACCCAGGACCAAAGAAATAAGGATTTAACACGGGAGAGAGAAGGGAAATTCAGGAAAACAGATCCACAGAAGATCTAAAGTGAAACGATCCAAGAGGGAACGGAGGAGGGGAAAACTTTAAGAGGGATTCTCCAGGAAAAGATTACCAAACACATCTGACCAAATGGAGAATACTATATGAGGGATATTTTGCTTCTATCAGAATCTGGAAAGAAGTGGTGACAGTCTACTTATCAAACAAAAAATGCAAAACAATGTTCTTCATATGTATAAGAATTGTGTCACTATACTTGGGAAAAATGTATAACCTAGAAAGAGAGGGAAGGGACCAGGGGATGGGAAGAGGGAGGTGCCTTTGTGAACAACCCCACCTAGCTTGGACCAATTTTTCAGATTAGTCCCATCACCAGCAGGTTGTATGGAACCCCAAGTTACCTAAGATTGGAGGACTAGAATGCAATTAGTCCAATGTCCAAGGTATGTAAGTGGCCAACACATGCAAAACAAGCAGGCATTCCAAATGGTGGGTTTATTAAAGAAGGATCCTAGGAAGCTCAGAACAGATAACATGTAACTGCATGTGCCTTCCTTCTGCCCAAATTTAACTAATTGTATTCTTAAATTATTTGCCTCTCCTGGTCTCCAGTTTCCTTATCTATAGAAATTGGGAATAGTAACATCTACCCTGAAAGCTCACTGGAATGAGTAAGTAAAATAATAAATGTGAAAGATCCTTACACAGGATCTTCTCTAGTCTCTGCTTGGGCAAATAGCAACTACAATAGGCCTACATTAGTTTGCCTCTGAGAATGACGACTTTACCCTTCAACTTCTAATTTAATCAAGCTTTAAGGGTCAACCAGGCAAATCCTCCAAAGGTAAGTCCATCCTGCTTGCCTCTCTCTCTCTCCATAACCTTTGATTAGACCACAATGTGGATTCACCATAGAAATGGTGAAAAACGCTAAGTAAACAAACATAAGAGAACACACATTGCAAATAATCCTACCAGTAAGAGTTAAGCACCATTAATCTTTCAGTGCATGAACTTTTACACACTTGTCTGCATGTAAAATTTTTAAGGAAGTTTTTATTGTACTTTATTCTTCATTTCACCTAACGTCAAGAACTCACATCTTCACAATAACATGATTTTAACATCATCACTGTCGATAACTGCATAGCCAGCTTGATAAAGATCCTGTACTTTCTATCTTGTATTCTTTCCTGTCTCCCTCAGGTGATAGTCAGTAGTCATTCCAGCTCTTATTCCAATTCATTGGGTAAACTACATGGTCAACACCACAGGAAAGAGCAAGCTCCAACTTACATTGTTTTTCAGTACTTTTTGGTAGTCAGAAGCACATTGATACCAACCAGCTGATCTCAAACAAGACCAGCAGCTGCTGGAAATGCTTTTTTAAGTAGTGTTTATTTCTAGGTCTTGGGAAGAATGTGAGATGCTTTAGAAGAATTTTATTTTAGGAGTCCTGTGCATCTCTGCCTTCTTAAACCCTCAAAAAAAATGAACACACGCACATATGCTATATACACTTATAATCTCAGCATATAGATATATATGCACATATATAAATACACATTTTGCATATTATTTTGGGAAGCAGCAAAGGGGCTGCTTCTACGTTCTCTCAATAACAGGAACTCTGGCGACTCAAGCTTAGTCACATCTAGTGGGTAATTTGGATTTTCTGGGAAGAAAAATACCACTTTTGGAAACACACATCCAACCCTTCGACGTGTATGCTAAAATAATTTTTTCTTAAGTTCATTTGTGAAAGCTGGTAGGCACCAGACTGTGATTAGGGGCACCAGACTGCTACAGAAGCAGAAACCAGGGATTCTCAAATCAAGAATCTAATTCCATAAGCCACATAGAAAAGTCAGTTTCAACCATTATCATTCAAGGCATTGGTCTCATCTTTAGCTTGATATTCTTTCCTGAGATTACAGTTTCCCAGGTGAGTGTGTATGTGCTATGCCCTTAGCAGGCAGAAGAGAAAATAGTGCCTTGAGAGTGGCAAATGACCACAGCAGGACACCTGCCCTACTGTAGCCCGAATTGAGGGGGACAGGTAAAGCATCATAGACAGGCTCAAGACTTAGGCAGTCCTGGGTCACATTATTCCAGGAAGAGCTGAAAATGGATTCTATTCCAAAAGCTTCTGTCAGACAGTAGACTCAGTCATGGAAAGTTAAAAAGAACCTATGAAAATGCTTTACTGTACTACACCTATTTGAATTAAAAGGTGGAGTTATTTCCAGAATTCTACCTCTTAGACCACAGAGGTTAAGACTCCAGCTTTGGATTCCCACAGTGAAGAAAATGCATAACCAGTGAATTGCACAGTGTGCTTCCAGCTTCATTATTGATCCTTGGGAGTGGGAGACAATAGTGGGAGCGCCAACCAGTCATAATCCATCAAGGAACACACTATTCACAACAATGTGCATTGCTTTCTCCAGACCCGAGGCTGGAGGTTCGGGTGAGCGCTAACAAGCTGGTACAATAGACTAATTTAATGCGTGGGATTAATATGTTAATTTAATGTCCTTCTGTTTGGTTAAGTCATTTTCACCTCTAGATTTCTAAGCATGCCTTTCAAGTCCCTTTTATATGAGGGACCATTTGGTCTTTCTAACCTCTTTTCTCCCACTTGTGCTGTCAGGCTCATTTCTGACTTTGGATTGTGTGTGCCATTTCCCTAGCCTAGAATGTTAGTCTCCTTTCTCCTAACTATGTAGCCAAATCCTACTCTAAATTTGTCAGGGTTCTACTTGAGCCCCAGCTCTGTAGTAAACCACTACCAAAATCTGAGCCCACACTGACTACCTCTCACAGCCACCAGCTGCCTCGATGGCTTATTCTGGTCACTCTGCATGTAACACCTTCCACCTTCCCTTGGTCCTCAACTGGTTTGCACACATCCTGCCTTCTGCCCACAACTAGACCATTAGCTTCTGGATGATAGGGATGATGACTTGCTGTTCTCCCACTGTGAGTGCTCTCACAACCAGACCTAACTATTCTTTTGCCTCACTTACTTGACCTCTGAACAGTATCACCACTGTTCACCTCTACCTCTCCATGAAATAGTTTCTTTTCTTGGTTTCTGGGTGACCACCCCTACTTCTTTGTTTCTCCTCCTCTATCCAACTTCTAAGTATTGGTGTTTTCCAGACTCAGTCCCAGCAGGTGCCTCTTTTCTTTCAAAGTTCTCAAACATTACCATGATTGCAAAACAGCCTCTACATACTCCCAAATTTCTATTTGTAGCCTGGACCCTTCTTCTGAGCTATGTCTGGGAAGACTGAGTCAATCAGCAGTTTATATTTATGAAAGCAAACATTTTTCATACAGATCATTTAGCTTTTCATAAAGAGAAACTCTCATCCTGTGGTCTTATTGTCTCTTTAATCTAAATTGTCTACCACAAAGACAATCATATTGATGGACCAAAGTGACTAACAATAGACTCTACAGTTGCACATTGACAGACTAATACATATCTGCATTGAAGCAACAAAGGAGGATGCAAAAAAAAAAAAAGTGGGGGATTCGGAGGCAAGGATCATGCTCTATTTGTTTTAGAGTTCCCCAGTGCTCAAAAAAGTACCTCCCACATAGCATTAAACTTTTTTTATACCCCCCCCTTATGAGCAAATTAAGAAGTGAAGGACCAGGTTGATTGTATCTAAGTGGGCTTAGACTACGAAAGTTTCTGATCTGGAGTGACTTGTGTCTAATAAGCACACCATCTCTTGCTGAAATGAATCCAACTGGTGGAAAAAAGGAAGGCCACATGTGAAACAGCACTACTCAGACAACTTCTCTCTCTGTTCTCTCAGCAAGTTAATCGAGGCTGTGACCCCTGACCCTTAGTGAAAAGGTTTTCTAATCAGGTCAACTAACATGTACACCTTGCCAATTCTTGAGTATTCCAGAGAACTAACTAACCATAGTTTAGATCATGTTGATCATTTTATAGCCAATCATCCTTTTAAACTGATCCCTTAAACTCATTGGATTTCTCTACCTATATCTTCAAAATTAAACAAACCAACATAGCCAATAAATTGGACAGCACCAAAAATCCCTGGTCTTTGGGTTCCTCCTCACAATGCAGAATATCAAATCCTTTCTAGAATCATAACACTGACCCTGAGGGTTTCACTGGAGATGTGTTGTAAAGTAAGAGTATAAATAGAAACTTTCCTCTTTTACAGAAAGGGTCCTTCAGTCAGTGGGACGCTCTTGGGGTAAAGAAGAGGGGATAAGCATTGGGAGAGGAGGACATATTTAAATTTTCCAAGGAAATGGAAATTAGGGGTGGGGTGGGTGTTTGAAATTTAGAGACTTCTTTGTGCAAGAATAACTCACAAGCTGCCTGAAGGTACCTTCCTCCAAGGGAGAGATCAAATCCAAAATTGGCAAGAAGCAGTGTCACTCTACCAATGCTTCAAACTATTTCTACTTACTAAAGATTTCAATGCTGAACACCAATTCCAGCTCCCTGGGGAGTACTTGTGTAGAGGAAAAATCGTGTCACTGCAGGAGTAACTCCTCTACATCCACCCAGCTCCAGTGCTTTGTGAAAAGTCGCTTGTCAGCTTCCCACAGCTCTGTGCCTCAGTGAGTCACAACCAATAATCCCCCCTTCTTGTAAATCAGCAGGGGACCAAGAAGGCTGATTCCTCCCTACCCTTTCTTTCCCATATATATTTTTGTGCACCGAGCATTAAAATACCATTTTGCTATCACTATACCCATAAGTATCTCCATAGCTATAAAATAATGTCCCAGCATAAATCTTGGCAAGTTCTTCCAGGATTCAACCTGTATTGCCATACCCGCCTCTGTGAAGTCAGAAAACAGCATTTACTCTTGCATTCCACAAGGCATTGTGCCAGGTAGCATGGAAAGTGTCAAGGATATGCTATGTCTGATCTTCTGAGGCTTACAGTTCAGTGAGGAAGATAAGGATTAAATAAGTTATCATACACAATAATTCATTACAACTGAGGTCAGTGCAACATAACCTGAGAGTTGCCCAAAATGAATTTTCAATGGGACCTAACTGAATGAGGAGGGTGAGCAGTTTCAGCAAAGGTGTCACTCATGCTGAAATCTGAAGGATAAGCAGCACTGGAGGGAAAGGAGAAAGAGCATCCAGGGAGATGGAAGATCCTGTGCGGGGATGCTGAAAGCAAGAGGCCATGTTTGTTAACAAACAGAAGGAAGAACAGTGTGCCAGGCAACAGGGGCAGTGAGAGGTCCGAAGATAACAATCAGGCAGGGCTTCATCTTACACACTAAGGACTTAGTCCTAAAACAATGAGAAGCCACTAGGGATCTTAAAGAGCAATATGCTTAGGTTTTTTTTTTTTTCTTTTTTCTTGCTGAATCATAACTCAGCACTATGGAAAAATCTGGTTCCTCAAGGCCAGAATCATTAAGTGACCCTTTGTCCCTACCTCTGCCTTGGACCCACCTGTATATACTGTACCTTTTACCTTCTCCATAGATCTTGCTTTTTTGGTTGTTTGCATTGCCACTAAAAACATCCTAATCCAAGCTGCTCTAGTTTCTTCCCTGATCTACCAAATAACTTCTAATGAGTCTCTGCTTCTTTTTGCTCCGCTTTGTGAACCTGCAGTGCAGGAAAATCTATCAGCCCTACTGAAGAAGCTCAGAGGGCTTCATGTTTACAGTTCTCCACTCCCACTAGTCTTCTCATCAGTCAACACCAAGAAATCTTACTATCTCCCGAGCCCTAGACAAGGCCTTGAGGTTGAGGTTAAAGATGATATGGGAAAAGAAGGAATGAGAATCTTTGCTGTTCACATATCTGTCAATCTAAATCAAACAGATGAAGAATATGTGCTATGGAGAAAGGGTATGATGGTTAATTTCATTATTGGCTTGTCTGAGTCATAGGGTAGCCATGTATTTGGTTAAACGTTACTTAAGGATGTGCCTACAAAGATAATTTTGGATGGTATTAGCATTTGAATCTATAGGCTGAATAAAGCAGATTTCGCTCCCCAATATGGCTAGGCCTCACCCAAACATTTGGAGGTCTGAATAGAATGACAGATTAAGAAAATATCCTTTCTCTCTTCTTGGCCATCTCTGAGCTGGCACACAGACATTCTCTTGCCTATAGATAGACAAACTGATAGTCTCAGCTATCCTGAATCTGGGCTTCTTAGCCTCCATAATCACATGAATTAGTTCTGTATAATAAATTTTGTCTTATACATGTACACACACACATGCTATTGGTTTTGTTTCTCTGGAATGCCCCAAATAATTCTGAGGATGTGAGGGATATAGGGAGTGAATTTAAAATGTGAAAATACCATTGGATAAGTTGGGGAGACTAAAGTCAGATAAAATTAGGTACTGAGGAGGCATTAAATCTTTACACGGATTTTGGACAAAAAAAGGGAACTGGATTTATGGAAAGAAGGAAGAAGAGTAAGCTAAGCAGGGAAACAAGTTATCAAAAAATCAAGAAGTTGTGTGGATTTGGAAGGTCAGGTTTATGGTTGTTTGATTTGGCAAAGGAAAACAGATTGTCTGCTGAACTATAGAAGAAATAGTGTAGTGGAGGAAGACTCTGGTTGAACAGTACTGAACAACTAAAGAATCAACCCAATTGTAAGTATTAGTTGTGCACTAACTTAAACTCAGACACTGAGACAAACAATGGTATAAATAAAACAGGGTCCTGATCCTTTATTCATGAAGGATTCCATCTAAACAGCTATCAATGTCCACCAGATTTCTAAGACAAGTGAAAAATGTTTTATAGATAGGTTGATTAATAAATCTACAAACTGAACATATCTGTAATAGTCAAGACAAATATTTCATTGAAAGTGCAAATAAAAGTTTCTATGGACCTAGATAATTGAATTGTGAGAGGAAATTCAAAGGAATACACGTGAGAGTCCTGGGGTACACCATGATGGGCCAGGACACACACTCAAGAGCTTCATCCAGTGAGTAAGTGTCTTTGTTGTCTTGTTTACAATCAAAATTAACCAGCCATAGCTTACACAGTGTAGTTTAGTTATTGCTTTAATGTTTTGGGGTTTTTTTAATGCAATAATTTCAAACTATGGCTCAAAGACCAAAGAACCCTGCTTAACATCGCGTTCAAGGTTCATGTTAGACACAGAAATAGAGGTCCAGACAGGGCTGAAAATAAGCCTCCAGGTTTCATGGGTGATGACTAATCTTTCAGGGTATAAAGAATGTTCAGACTTGAGAATGAAGATTAAAATCTTTAAGTTGGCACCTTTCATGGTTTTCTTGTGTATTACATAGAAATGGCCATCAATGAAATATAATTTTCCTGATAGAATTCACAGATATTTCTTGCTTGCCGATTGCCGATACTACTACTGAATACAATATCTTTAAACATACATATTGAAGTCCTTCAAGAATGCTATTTCAATAAGTGCTTTGTATCAGTCTTCAATGAAAATAACTATCCATTTGTACTATAACTACATAGAAGCACAAGTGTATTATTTTGGTGGGGTTTTTAAAAATCTATTTGCCTTAATTGTATGTACTAGGTGGAATTTGTCCACATTAATCATTTTTCCCATAAATGTTTTATGTTTTATAGCCTGCCACAAAGACTGACACTGGCATATTTCTTTCTAGCTGCCTTTTTTAGGGCCCGAATATTGCTGCATATTCAGAAGAAGTGATTTCCTACATGATTCTAACACATCATATACCACATTTACAAGGTAAAATGTGTGTGAAGTTCTTAATTTCCCTGATCATTTTCTCATAGAATTTTTTGCTTCTATCTACAGTACCTATTAAGGTTAAAAATGACAGTACCACTCAGTGTTGGTACACACTGTTGGAAAGATGCTAAATTGATATACTTTGTCTACAGGGTGAATAATAGTTGATATGCAATATGCAAAACAAACCTTGAAGATGAGAAAAGACTTTTACCTGGCAATTTTATCTATAAAATTTTATCTGGTCATGGTATTTATATAAATTAAATTGATAGTTGAAAAAATTATATTATTAATACAAGATAAATTAAATTATGGCATATTCATATTGAATTTTATGTAGCCATTAAAAAGGATTATTAGAAATGGATTCAGTAACTCCCAATACAGCAATTATCTCTGGAATTTTTAGCATTTCCTTTAAATGTTATATGTGTGTATATATAGAAAAAATGAGTGTTAACATGATGGTTGTTCAATGATATTGCAGCCTTTGAAGGTAAATGGATGGCTATGGAAGAAATTATGCATAATCCAGAAAACCAAGAGTCGAATGTCTTCACTCATCTGTGGAGGCTGGAGCTAGACCCTGGTCATTAAGAGAAGTAGTCTATTATCAGGTGTTAAATCCAGATATCATGTAATGTTACACAACCTAATACTTTTTTTTAGAGATGTTGTGGGAAGGGGAAGGGAGGGATAAGGGTGGGTAATTGGGGGGGCACTCTTGGGGGTAAATCCAATTTTCAGAATCTATATACATTATATATTATTTTGTTAAAATTTGTATGATTGTTCAACAAATAAATTTCTCAATAAAAAAATTTAAAAAATTAAAAAAAAACATGATGGTTGTTAAAGAGGTATTTCTCTTTTTTCTTGTCTGAATTTTATAGTTTTTATATAATAAAATACATATGGCTGCAATAATTACAACATTCGTCCATTCATTTATTTTTTCATTTAAATAATGGCCTCTAGCTCTGACTCTAGACACATGGATTTTGAACCAATCTGGTAGGATCAGCCCATGCTGGGGCAAACCTGATGACCACTGTCCCTCCCAAAGCTACTCTTCTAACTCAGCTGTCCCCATCAAACAAAGATCCCACTCACCAAACTGTCCTGGATGCAGGGCTTCTCCACCAGCCTCCGGACTCCACTCTCCAGGGTGACTCCCATCCAGTTGAGTGCTGCCCAGCACCAGAGGTAGTCGTAACCACCATGCCAGTAACTCACAAATGCAAATGTCAGCGCAGTAGAAAGCAGTGTCCCCAAGAGGCCATGCTGGGACCCACCCAGTGGAATGTACACATACCTGGAAAAAGAAGATGCTGTGAGAAGCTACTCTGAGGTATGTACCTGCAACATTCCCTGCCCCTGAGCTTGCTTCTCCCCCAGCCACTCACATGGTACACAGATCCTTCCCTACATCTCAAAGGCCACAGACCACTCCTTGAATTCTGTCATGCAGAGTTGGCAAAAACCCATACCTCCACACTGCAGGGCTTTAGGTTATATGAACACACAGGCTCAAGAGCTCTCATTACTAGAGTAAAACAGCACTTACAAGAGGCAGGGAGAGAAGTAATGAATTAAGAGTTTCTGAAAGGGATGCATCCAGCCCTGGAAACCTAACCACAGAATGGCAATTAAGCTGCTGGTGACATGGTGACACCAAACTTCAAAGCAGTGTTGTACTCTGTAGCTCAAACTATTAAATTTATGGTAAACCCACCACTTAAGCACAATTGCTAAAAGCAGGTCCCTAAATGGCAGGACCTGTGTGCAGAAGAAGTGTGCCAAAGCCAGTTCCCTTAGTTTTCCAGGCAAGTTGCCCAAAAGCAGCAGTGAATTTGCAAATAAAGAGAAGAGCTCTGTGCTTACAAGGCAGCCAAATTACCACTCCGAGTACAGAACCATCCTCCAGTTATGGTCACCACTGCGGAAAAGGCTGCTTGGGCAAAAGCGGGCAGGGCTATTGTCTTCCATCAGTACCTAGTTGCTCCAGATGGACAAGACTCAAACCTTGGGTTTTAGAACCAGGGCAGCTTGGAGCATGTCCAACCATGGCTTTTAAAGAACCTATAGTGTTCTTTAAAACTCTATAGATTGATTTCTAATTCGTGCTTCTTTGTCCAACCTTCCTTCAGGAAGGAAAAAAGACATCATCATCAATTCAACATACACAGAATTTTCCAAGCACAACACTAGATACTTTACATGCACTTTTTGATTCTTCAAAGCACCATATGGTTTACACCTACTGTCCCAGCATTCCAAAGAGTTTAGCATTTGTCCTATTTATATGTTATTTTAATCTTTTGGAGGTAAAACCTTATTTTGAAAATCATTTTAATACAACCATTTACAGAAAGGCAAGTCTAAAAAAAGAAATGAAAACAACTTGCTCATAAAGGAATATGTCAAAGGATTACAATTTTTATTTAAGACAGATTTTTCATGGGTATATAAAAATAAAAACTGTACCTATTAATAAATGATTGCATACATAACTGTACCTATTATGTGATGATTGCATACATATTATATTGTATTATCTAGTCAAACTTTTATCTTTTATGAAAATGTTCAAAATCCTTTATTCTAGTTTTTTAAAAATATGTACATTATTATCTATTGCTGCCTTACTACGTAATAGTGTACCAGAATGTCTTTCTATATGTGATTATAACTGTTTAAAAACAACCTTCTTAACAAAGACTATCTCTTTGACTAAATTTCATTGAGGCTCTTCTGAGCCCTCTAGACCTTGACCTTGGTGTCCTTACTTGTTGGGACAAGGATGCTGCAACATCACCCAGTTGCAACAAGAATCCTTCCCAGTTTGGAGAGAAGCCCCCACCTTTGATATCTAACCACTCTTGATATCTGGTGAATTCCTTATCCCCCACCCTTGGTACCTGATCAGCCTAAACTCCCCTATATACTCCAATGCCTCCTTTTAACAATTTTTCATCCAATGACCCCACCCTGCTCCTTGGCTATATCTCACTTGTCCATCTTGTATTCAGAATTTAACCCAGTTTTACACTGAGGTCTCTTTTCACCCTATTTTAACAGTTCTGCATAAAATTAGTTTTTATAGAAGCCCAACACGGTTATGCATGCCTGTAATCCTAGTGAGTCAGGAGGCTGAGACAGGAACATCATAAGTCTGAGGCCACACTGGCCAATTTAAGGAGATCCTGTCTCAAAAAAATTAAAAAATTATAGTTTAGTGGCAAAGCACCCCTGGGTTCAATCCCCAGTACCAAAAAGAGAGGGTGAGGGGGAAAGCTCCCTGAAGCAAACTGTTGCTATGGATAGGCACGGTGATGGACACCTGCAATCCCAGCCACATGGAAGGCTGAGGTAGGAGGATCCCAAGTTCAAAACCAGCCTTGACAATTTTCAAAACAAAAAATCAAAAGGGGCAGGAGATATAGTTCAGTGGTAGAGCATCCTTGGTTTCACTCCCCAGTAATCCCATCATCCATAACTTCTGTTTTTACCAGTTCAAAGCACTGTCCAGCTCTGGTTTTTCTTTCAATGTCCTTCACTCTCAAACATATTTCAATTTAGATAATAATTATGTGACCACTCTAGAAAATCCCATTTAACAATCTGTGAGTTAAGTTGTCCAAGATACACAGCTGGGAAAGGAAAGGACCAAAATATAATTCTGCAACTATGGCACCATACTGAATGCTTTCCGCCACACCTACGGGTTAAATCGGAAAGCCCTCTATCTTTCATTCTTTCAAACCAGTTGGAAATAATTAAACCTGAAGGAGAAGGTAGTCAGTTCAGAAATAAGTAAAGCAAAGACAATACTTGATCTTGTACAAAAACAAGACCATCTTGTCAATCAACTTAGCAAATATACATCAAGGAATCATCCTTCTGCAGTTCAGCATTTATTTAGGTCTTCAGGGCATTTTTGGCATTACAAGAAACAGACATAAGTTGTTGTTCCTGCCATGAAGTCAGGTACAGTTGGGTGTGAAGCAAAAGCCAACAAGTCTCATAGTTAAGCTATATGACATGGTACAAAGTTGACCACAAGGGTTTACGACTCTGGAAGAGAATGGATGAATGAATACCAGTTGGGACCAGGAGGCAGAATGGCCAAGTCCCTACTTTAGTGAGGTCTAGAGAACGAGGTTCCTCCTCTATGCAAAAGGGAGAAGCAAGTGCTGCACCAAGGACACACAAGAGGGGTGGGCAATGAGCTGGAAAAGCCCCCACAGCTCCAAGCACAGGTCTTAGTTGGTGTTCTGCTGCCCCCTAGAGGCTGTGTGGTTATTGATGTGGAACACTGGGCAACAGCAAAACATGGGCTACAAATCTGTGCTGCCTCCTACCTGTACAGAGGTAACTGCTGCCCTTCACTTTACACAGTGCTGATAACAAGCCTGTGTACAAACAATAATAATGATCAGGTGATCATCTTCAAAAGCATGAGGAATTAATGTAATTTAAGGAAATTTTGAAAATACTGCTTTACAAAACAAGTTATTCAATGCGCTCCTCCCCCACGCTGTTTTCATGTGATTTTTATCTGGTGTCCACTCTATGAAAGTGAGCTGTGCTGTGTATGTCAAAAACCCCAGTATAGAATAAAATCCTCTCCTCCTCCACACCAATGGCACTTGACAGCGGACTCAATTCCAGAAGGGACATGTTTTCGGCTTGTGATAAGAAGCATCTAGCCCCATGATCACATGCACAACTATTTTAGGCGTCTCCTGGAACCATAGCTCTGTCACTTTGCCTTCAAAATGACAGCTGACAAAAATCTCTGAGAATGCTTTATTCCAGAAATTCATATATGGCAGGTTTCCAAGGACGTGAGGCTGCTTGTTCCAAACCATGAGTGGGTATCTTTTCCAGACTGGAAGATAAAATCTGTTCACTCTTATTTTCCAGAAGGCAGCCTACCAGTATGGTAAGAGAGTGAAGGGTAAGTTTTCTTTTACAAATTCTACTACTCCTGTGTCAGTGCTGTGATTAATAAAATCAGAAACAGGCCTGTTTTTGAAAAGCAATCATATGACCCCACTTACTGAGATGTGCTGCACAGTGAAATTGATTTCCCCATGGAAGAAGGCAATCAGAATCACCCTCTCAGCAAAGCAAAAATAAAAAGATTTCTTCTTGACAGGGACTTCGTGAGTCTAAGCCTGCTCAAGGCCTCTCCCTGCCTTGCCAGCTTTATGTGGTCACTAATGCAGTGAATGCCACTTGAGAGGGTAAGTGTCCATCTGTGGCCACTACAATTCAAAAGCATCTCATGAAATCAATGTTACACAGCAAACCCCAACTCAGGAGAATGAACTGATACAAAATATAAATGGTGTGGATAACTCTCACCCTTCACTGAGTGCCCATGGTTCAGGTACTTTATACATCCACTATTTCTAATCATTAAAACAATCTTCAAGGAAATAATGACTGAATTTATTTTACTCAGGAGAGGTAGAATCTGAACCTAGAATATTCTACTGCACCATTTACCACAATGGGAATTTCTTAGGGATAAATGTTCCTCTTATTTAACCCAACCTTCAAATCAGTTCCCACAGAAACATCCACTAGTCTTTTCTTAACTGGAAAAAAAAGTCCTTTCTAAGGATGAAAGTCTTGCTAAGGAAAATAAAGCTCATTACTTATTAAAGAATTGGGGCCACTGACCTGTTTGCTACTTCTGGGTACCAAAAGGTCAGAGGTATGACTTCCATTACTGAAAAGATTAAATAGTACCCTTGATCCCACCAGAAGAGATGACACCTGCTATCATGAGCAGCCTGGAAGCCTGCAGACATCTGTGTCAGAAGTAGGATAGAAGAAGTTGTGGTAGCTGCTGACTATATGCACATGAAGACAGAAGACCATTTCCATCTCCCTCACACCCACAATGAAAAATAATAATATGCTCTGCATACGGGGACAGGGACAGTGAGAATCCATGTGATACACATTAATCTTTTTTTTTTAAGAGGACAGTGAGAGTGACAGAGAGAAAATCAATTTTTATTGAGTTTTTCACATGGCTTTTGATGCTCTGACACTTAGTTGTGTACATGGGTGCTGCAGTTTGAACCCGTGTACTTGTGCATGGTGGGCAAGCACTGTAACTGCTGAGCCACTACTCCAGCCTCATGTACACGTTAATCTTAAAATCACAAATCTGTTTTTTACCAAGGGACTAAAAAATAGCTCCCTGACTTGCCACATTATCTCTGAACACATCATGGAAAGAAGATGAAGTACTCAGGACACCCATGAACATGTCTCTCACTGTCCCATGGACTGAACCAAGGTGAGCTTGGGGTCCCGTCTGTAATTACCTATTGGTTGGCAGGATTATGGAAGGCAGCTGCTACCATCTTCCTCAAGCTCTGCCTTCTCTTTCCATCCTCATTTCCCTTATTCTCTACTTAGCTCTCTTGGCAAATCCTAAATCCTAAAGGGCAGGGTGGGGGCTTTTCAATTTCTATGCTTGCTTTCATTCCATTTTCACATTTAGAAATCATTCCTCTGCCCTGATTGCCTACTTCTACTCAGTCTATAAAATCCAGTTGATTTTCCATCTTCTCCAGGAAGTACGTTTTCTTTAGAGAGAGAAAGAGAATCAATTTTACCTATTTTTTAAATCTGGTTTTTATTTTTCTGACACTTAGTTGTGTATGTGGTTCTTGAGTTCAAACCTGAGTTCTCCTGCATGCCAGGCAAGTCCTCTACTGCTGAGCCACCACTCTAGCCCTGTCCAGGAAGTATATTTTAAATTTTCCAACTTATTGTTTGACCCAGAGAGTTTACTAAGTGAACTGTTTATTGAAGTGTTATTCACCAAAAGAAATCTTTTCTATTATGGCTGTCATTTCAACCAAATTACATGATTCTTTCAGACAGCACTCTACATGTGTTGTAATGTGAACTTATTACACAGCTTCTAATCAACAGCATACCTAATATCACTTGTTCACTAGTTTTTAAATTTGTGATCAATTGTCACAGGCCCATTATGAGCAAGTAGGAACTAAGGGATGATTACAAGGACCTATACTAGTTACTGGCAGAGACTCTGGAATACACCTATCCCCAAAGAGTAAAGACACTTGAAGGAACCTGAGGTCTTTCCACACTCTGCAAGCCTACTTCTGCTGTTAAAGTCAAAAGTATGTATTCCCAAACCTCTAGAACTAATCCAACCCCAAGAGGTTGACTACAAAGAATGAAAGTCCCAGCTCTTTCAAGATGAGAACTTTAGTTGCCAGGAAGGGCCAGACTGGTGGCCCCATTACACTGGAGGCAAGGGGACCAGGGCATGACTTCCACTGGGCTGAGAAGAACTCCTGCTCAGATTTCTTGAGAGCTGCTATGTTCTTCGAAATCCACTTCTCATAGGCAGTAGTTTCCTGATGTAACCCTGGCTCTGGCTTTTAGCTTCAGCCCACATTTTTATGTTCTTTAGCCAATGGTGACCTAGTAGTCACAACTCCATCTTACAGCTACTGGATAAAACTCTGGCTTATTCTTCACACACAAAAAGCTAAAGATCTACTTATAAGAAGTTTTTAAAAGGAAAATACACTCATAAAATGTAATTTTCTTTTAATATCTTTCTGTCCAGTATAGATCATAATGGAACTCTAATAAGTAAAAAAGCAGCAGTTGGTTAATGGGCAGTCACAGACATTATCATCTCCAGAAGGCTGAGAGGTCTACTTTCAAAGCAGAGGGAATATTTGGAGTTGGGCTGATTCTCAACTCATTTATTGAAAAGTGTTGGGTATAAGTTTCATATACAAGTTTAAAAAGCCACCTATTAAGAATTCTATGTCCTGAGGAGGCATAAGATTGGGGAATGGATGAAGGGGCAGGGCAGGGGGGAATCCTTGCCTGGGGTAGGCCTTAACTTACTTTGTCAATATCCTTGTATGAATTAATATGTAACAATGATTCCCACCAATATATAAGACTATGTCAAACAAATAAAAAAGGAGGATTCTATGCCTTATTTGGCAATAAAACATTGGGAAATTTATATAATTTATGTTAAACTCAAGTTATATTTAATCTACACTTGAAATTTCATGCACATTTTAAAAATATTTAAATATTTATCTTTAAAAAATAACCCTAGATTAGTTTTCTAGATCTATAGAATTTCTTCACCTTAAATAAATGAAATGTTGTATTGCCCCTCAACTGCTGGTAATTACCATTCTATTCATTGCTTCCATGAATCTGACTATTGCTGATCCCTCATACAAATGGAATCATGCAGTATTTGTCCTTCTATGGCTAGCTTATTTCATTTAGCCTGATATTCTCCAGGTTGTTGCAAGTGGCAGGATTTTCTGCATATAAATGAAAGGCTACACTTACTAACTAATCAGGGGCCAGCAGCAGCACACTTGCATTTCAAAAATCTTAAGAGTTCTTATCACACACACACACAAAAGGATACAAGAAAATATTTAGAAGTGATGGATATGTTTCTTAATTTGTTTAAGGTGATGGTTTCATGAGTGTATAAATATGTCCAAAGTCATCAATTTATATACAATATGTGCAGTTTTTTGTTTTGTTTTGTTTTTTAAAGAGAGAGGGACTGAGAGAGAAAGACACAATCAATTTTATTTAGTTTTTCATGTGGCTTTTGTTGCTCAGACACTTCGTTGTGTACGTGGTGCTGGAGTTTGAACCCACAAACTCACGCATGCCAAGCAAGTGCCATAACCACTGAGTCACTGCTTCAGCCCCAAAATGTGCAGCTTTAATATATCAAATATACCTTATAGGCATGTTTTAATGACATTATAATGATTAGCATCGTTCTGTCACCAGCATTTCAAAGCACCAAGAACTCTGGTCTGCTTGCCAGATTTTTTTTTTTCTTAACACTGTTAAGATGCAGGTCACCTAGTATTAAGGAGTTAAAACTATTGACTCAACATCCACATAGACCTCTTATGATGTTCAATCCAGATTATAGCCAGCCGTCCTCCATTCATCTGGAATTGAAGATATGTAGGTGGGTCAGGATAATGTAGCCTCTACCACAATCTGGCCCACCTCCCTCCCACAGGCTGACATAAAATTACTGTCACCCTTCCACAAGGTTCCCCTTACCAACCAAGTACAAAGGTCACCTGACCATGTCCTTCCTTGTAATGACTAACTGTGATGTGAGCAGGGTTTAAGGAAAGGTCATATACAGATTTTCTCATTCTGCCAGCAACCTAATAATGCTCTTGAAAGTCAGTGACTTGGTAATATATGAGTCTTTATGTTATTTTAATCTTTACACCTCAGACTGAAAAACAATACCTAACACTTGAAGATGTCATCCTCAAAAGTAGCTCCCAGTCACAAACAGAGAGATGAGAAGGCCTGTGGGGAGAATAAGCACCAGAAAGACAGCCACACTATTTCCTTCCAAGGGGATTTTAACCCTCTCCTTCTGCTTGAGAGCACACCGAAGCCTCAGCAATCCCCAGGGCTTCCTGGCTCACATCTATTTGGAGCTATAAATAAACACCATATAAAACAGATCCTTTGGATGTCTGAGCAAAGGAGATAGAGAGGGAGTTTATACTCTTTAGTGCTGTGGCGCTGAGTCTAATCACTAATAAAAAGGTCCTTGAAGACTCAGTTTAATAACCACCAAGATTTCCTGGCCGCCTGCCTGTCTTCCCACCTTCCTCCCAAGAGGATGCTAAAAGCACTTCTAAGCTTCCCTAGGCCAGATGAAAGGGAGAAGTATATGGACTGCCAGAAGTAAAGGGGAGAATCTAGATGTGTTCATGAAGGGCTGTGCAACTTCCCCCACCATGCAGAGTGGGAAGCTGGAGTGAAATATCACATCTTCCCTACCCTGTCACTCATTTCCAGCCTCTGCTCCATGAGCAGATCCCAACTTCAGGGATTAACATTACAGCCACTGGGCACACCGTTCCTTGTGAGCAATTTGTACTGTTTGTTTTTCCCAGATGTTCCTCTTCAATCTCTGCCTCTCACCATATACTACCTGGTGCCACCCCCGCTGGTCCTAATCTTCAAACTCATCTATCACGCTGTTAGAAAAACCTTTACTATAAAATGAACTTGTACAATTTGAAGGTTACTTTGCTGGTGCAATGCCTTGGGTTCTCCAGAAAAAAAGTGTTCTGGAGACAAGTGCAATAAAGAAATGACTGACTCCTGAGACACTTCCTTTTCTATCTGGGTGTGTGGCATAACGACTCACACAGCCATGCTAGATGAGACCCCACAGAGTGCGGGCCCACGGCCTCAACAACTGTAGACTCTCGGTTCCCAAGACAGCACAGTTCTGCACATATGAAGTTCAGTTGGTTGGTCAATTAGGGAAAAAGAATAACAGCTACGGTATACAACTGACAGAAAAGAGGCAAATAAAAATTTCAGTAAGTTCTTCATACAAAGAAAGCATCTAGTCTGATAATGGTAGCCTCATCTTTACCTCCCAGGTGGTCTTGCCTACAGTGGATTCCCTAGCATTATGTCCTAAGTTGTGTTAGTCAGCTTTCCAAAATACCTGATAGGATCATGGTTTCAGAGGTCCAAACTATGGGTAGCCAGCTCCATTGCTCTGGGCCTGAGGTAAGGGAGACTCATGGTAGAAGGTAGGCAGACAGAGTACAGGGATCCAGGGACAAAATATATAATCCCCAAGCCATGCTCCCAGTGACCCACTTCCTCTAGCCATGCTTGCCTTTACTTACCACTCAGTCCATTCAAATTATTAAACCAACAAATGGATTAATCCACTGATTAGGTTAGAGCTCTCAATCTATTCATTTTACCTACTGCATTAATACAGGAGTTTTGGCAGGGGCACCTCATTTCCAAACCATAACAAAACCCATCTGCATGGCTTTTTCAAAGTTATTCTCCACCTGACTCCCCCTGTGCCACTAACTCCATCTTATAAGTCTCCAAAGCAGATTCTCAAATGCAGTCAAACAACTTTCTTCCTGTACAGGTCTGTGCCTTGCAATCATGTCCCCCAGCTTCAACCATGGAAGGTCCCTGCCATCTTGTCCATCATCTGATCTTTCAAACAGGCTTCGTATTCACTTCAAGAAAAATTTCCCAACTTGATCTTGTCCTTTGGTTCTCTGTCTCTTTAGTATGCATGCCTTTATCTTGGCCTAAATAATTTCTTTGGACTTTAATGTGCTATGGTTTAGTGCTTCTGTGGTGCAACATGAGGTCTGACAACAAGAGGTAGTCCTCATAGGATGAAGGCATTCTTTTTTTTTTTAAATTTTTGAGCAACCTTACAAGATTTTATCAAAACAATATAAAATGTGTATAAGATGTGTATATATTCTGGACATTGCAATTATCCCCAGGAGTGCCCCCCCAATTACCCTCCCTTATCCCTCCCTTCCCCTTCCCATTATAACTCTAAAAATAGTATTAGATTGTAAAGCATTACATCTTATCTGAATTTAACTCATGTTTCTAGACCAACTTTCTCATTGTCCAGG
>PVKS010012947.1:0-52266 GCA_004027875.1 Aplodontia rufa
AGCTTAGATGTCGCCAACTCCTTTGTACACATTCCTGAGGAATATCAGTTTTCTCAAGAACACAACCCAAACAAAATGTGAAAAAAAATCAGATGGCTCATTGGTCCATCCTGAATCGCTGCTTATTTTTTTTTAATAAAGAGTTAATTTTTATTTTTTCATCTGGTTTTTGTTTTCCCTCCACTTAGTTGTGGATATGATGCTGAGGTTTAAACCCGGGTCTTCATGCATGCCAGGCAAGCGCTGTGCAGCCGAGCTCCAGCCTCACCACTAGTTTTTTCTTTTCTTTTCTTTTCTTTTCTTTTCTTTTCTTTTCTTTTAATGAGAATGGGAGAGAGAGAGAGAGAGAGGGAGAGAGAGAGAGAGAGAATCAATTTTATTTATTTAGCTTTTCATGTGGCTTTGTTGTGTATGAGGTGCTGGGGTTCTAATCAAGGTTCTCATGAAGCATGCCAGGCAAGTGCTGTAATAGCTGAGCCACCGCTCCAGCCCCTCACAACTTGTTTTTAATGGGGCACATTTGCCTACTTGTTCCTATACATAGACTTCTCTGTCTCCTTCATCCCATTCTTATTTATTTGCCTACTGGAAAAAAAAGTTACTAGACTATATTTCCAGCCCCAAGAAGACTAGGATGCGATGTAACTTACATATCACATTTATCTTTTTGTTTTCTTGACATTCTTTTGGGTTGCTCAAATCAAATAGATGAAAGGAATTGTGTACGAATTCAAGGAATGTTAGAATTTCCAAACTGCTAAGATCATGAATTTAACTGATATTGACCACTCTTTGGCCGAATCAAGGCTGTTCTACTTTCACATTGGTTTCACTACTTCAATGACCATGTACTGATTGCCACATGCCATCCAGTGATGATAGAGCAATAAACAAAGTACAGACCGTGCTTGTCCTGCAAGAGCTCACGGCCCAGTAAGTGAGGCAAACTGACTTGCCTCTCCCTAAGAAGCTGCTCACTGGGGCTGGAGGCATGGCTTGGCGGTTACAGCACTTGCCCAGCATGCGCAAGTACACGGGTTCAAACCCCAGCACCTACTTACACAACCAAGTGTCAGACCAGAAAAAGCCATGTGAAAAACTAAATAAAAATATTGATTCTCTCTGTCTCTCGCTCACTGTCCTTCTCTCTTTTTTAAAAAAAGAAGGCAGTCATTTTGAGTTGTTTTCTAGGGGTGGTGATGGGTTGTGCTCACTCAGAGCTTCCCTGGAGTTTGTGGACCAGGGCACTCAAAGCTAGTTGAATGGGGATTGCAAGGAAAACTCTTACAGTGTAGGGGAGTCTATGACTCAGGCCTCTTTGGCACAATGTTCTGATTGTGAGGCTGGTTCCACTATGCAGATGTGACGTGGCTTATGATGGTGGCAAAGTCTACAAGTCGAGTTGATTTGCAAAGTTTGATATCTGGATGGATCCCTAAATCCTTGACAGCTGAGCCCAAACTGGGGCTGCTGCATAGGTGGTTGGTACCCACCACTGTGGACCCCGCAGATGAAGTTCCAAGTGGAGCCAGTGATTCATGTGCCACTCCTAAAGAATAAGATCATTGAAATCCACTTGTACGGAGTCTGTGCTCGCTTTGAAAGGTTTCTATTTAGGAAAGGAAAGCTCACATGGCCGTAACTTTGATTTCCTTTACAGATTCCGTTTTCCGTGAGGTTAACACACCCATTCTCAATTTGAAAAAGCAAAGCAAGCTTATGTTCAGATTTTACTAGTGTTTTGTTTTGGTTTTTCCAACTCAGTAAGTGTTCCATTTTAAAATCAGGCCATGCCTTCTACTTTTATGGATTTTTTTCTACCAAAGAGGAGGCAGAGAATTGCAAGACTCTTAAGTTTTATCGAGACATCTGTTTCTCAGAACATTTGTCTCTTACATGAGTAATAAGTAGGAGAAAAGAAATGAGGCAAATGGATGATCTTCATTTTCATGGGAAATTATTTATAAAAGGACATGAAAGATCTCTGAAACATTGAAAAATTCTATATAGTCATCACCCTTATCTTCAGGTGATTTGTTCTAAGACCCCAGTGGATGCCTGAAGCCACAGAAAATATGGCATCTTTTATATACTATGTTCTTGCCTATTCATTCATACCTATGGCATAGTTCAACTTATAAATTAGGCACAAGGGATTAACAATATGTAGGAATAAAACAAAACAATTATAAAAACATACTCTAATAAAAGTTATTTAAAATTTATGAATCGTTTATTTCTGGAATTTTCTGGTTTTCAGAACACAGTTGACCACAGGTAACTGAAAGCAGAAAAAGCAAAATTGCAGATAATGCTGTATGTGTAGCGTAAGATTATGGTAATCAAAGTAGCATATGCATATGGTAAGATTATGCTAATTAAAATATTTATGGACATAAATAGTAAAACATAAGTGAATAGAATGGGAAGACAGTATAGTTGGTCAGCTTTCTATCACAGTAACAAATACCTGAGATAATTAAGTTACAAGAGAAAAGGTTTATTTTAGATCACGGTTTTGGAGGTCATAATTATTGGCCCTGTTGCTTTGGGGCCTGTGTCGAGACAGCACATCATGGCCGGAGCGTGTGGTGGAAGAAAACTGCTCGGCTCCTAGCCAGAATGAGAAGGAGAGAGAGAGGAAGAATCCAGAATCCTGCAGCCCTTCAAGGCTATGTTCCCAATGACCTAAAACCTCCCACAAGGCTCCACCTCTTCACGCTGCTACCACCTACCGAGAGTGCCTCCTTGGGGACCAAGCCTTTAGCACCTGGGACCTTAGGGGACATCCAGATAAGAAGCAGATCCCAGAACATATAATAAAAGT
The DNA here is from genome assembly GCA_004027875.1 of Aplodontia rufa. Classification (NCBI taxonomy): domain Eukaryota; kingdom Metazoa; phylum Chordata; class Mammalia; order Rodentia; family Aplodontiidae; genus Aplodontia; species Aplodontia rufa. Next base: position 2,828 of record PVKS010012947.1, read on the forward strand.
TAATGATGAAGGAACTTCACAGGCCATTCCTAAAAGGATGAATTATTTGATGAAGGATGGTAGGAGAATGGAATATCAAGAAGAAGTCTCAAGTTGTGTTTACTTTCACCATCAGAGTTAAAGTCACATCAAAATGATTTCAACACAGAGCGAGTAAAAGTAAAAATGAAAACACAAAGAAAATAAAAGTAATCTTAAGAGCAAATTTTTTTTTAAATCAAAGGAATAAATTAACATGCAAAAATTAATTGAAGTATAAAATATAAAGCCATTTTTGTTCTAAATATGAATGTATTATAACAAATGACAATCAAATATAATTAAGAGCTCTTCTTCCTTCCCACCTCTTCCTCCCTCTCTTTCTTTCTTACTTTCTTTGGGTGGAGGCAAAGACTCACTGTATTGCTCAGACTGGACCCAAGCTCCTGGGCTCAAGTGATTCCCTTGCCTCTGCCTACCGAGTAGCTGGGGCTGCAGGTATGAGCCACTGCACCTGGCTGGGAAGAACTTTGTTTGCATTTCCAGGGATCAAACCCAGGGCCTCACACATGCTAGACAAATACCCTACCACTGAACTATGCCCTTAGCCCAGATGCTTTTAAGATAAAAAAAAAAAAAGCTTTGGTTTTCATCAAGAGAAAATGAGCAAAAACACAAATAATTCGTAGCAATGCACATTAATGAAATATACATTTTGGAAAAATTTGAACTCACAAGTTCCCAAAATAAGTATTTAAATGTAATTCTGTGATTCCATTTTTCACTTCTCAAATTAGCAAAGATTAAAATAATACTTAACTCTACAGTACATATTCAGGAAAACAAGTCCTTTCATGTTCTAATGACAAATGTGTAAATTGGTAAAATTTTTTGACAACTATTTGTCGATATATATTAAGTTCTAAAACTGTTCATATCCTTTAATAATTTCATATCATGAATTAATTAGAATGATGCAGACCAATATTTATATACTGGGATGTTTATTGTAACACAGTTTGTACTAATTGAAAAATTGGAGGCAACTTGAATTTTCAACAGAGAAGCTATTAATAACATCATGGTACATCAAGGAAATGGAATATCATGGAACTAGTAAACATTTTGATCTCACAAAAGATGCAATGACATGGGAAATTTCCTGATATGGTGTAAAGTGAGAATAGAGATGACTTTTTTTTTTGTTAAGAGAGAGGGATGGAGAGAAAGAGAATCAATTTTATATAGTTTTCCATGAGTACGTGGTGCTGGGGTTTGAACCCGCCTCCTTGTGCATGCTAGGTAAACACTGTAACCACTGAGCTGCTGCTCCAGCCCCAAGATGACAGTTTTATATACACATATAAAATATATTATATTTAATTTGCTTTTAGAAATAGTAGGAAAACATGCCAAAAGGTTAACTATAATTATCTCTGATTGTTAGAGTGCAGGTGAATTTTTAGCTTTTGCTATTTTACAGATTTTCCATACTACACCTGTATATTATAATGCTGATATTATGTAAGAATCAAATGGGAATAAACAGCAATGCTTATTTTCAGGAAACTGAAAAACACTGCCCACATGCAATTTTATTATACTTATTGTTTCCTGTCATTGAATTGGACAATCCAAACTCTCTCTTTTTTAAAAAGAGAGAGAGAGGGGCTGGAGTGATGGATCAGCGGTTTCAGCGCTTGCCTGGCAAGCACAGGACCCAGGTTCAAACCCCAGCACCACGTACACAACTAAGTGTTGGAGCAACGGTGGCCATGTGAAAAACTGAATAAAGTTTCTCTCTTTCTCTGTCTCTCTCACTGTCCCTCTCTCTTAAAAAGTGAGAGAGAGAGAGAGAGAGAGAGAGAGAAAGTGAGAGAGAATCAATTTTATTTATTTTTCATCTGGTTTTTGTTTTTCCTCCACTTAGTTGTACATGTGGTGCTGGGGTTTGAACCCAGGTCCTCACATACCCCAGACAAGTGCTCCAATTGCTGAGCAGTGGCTCTAGCTAAAACTCTTAATCTAGAATCAAGTTCCATTGAGATAGGTTCTCAATGTTAGTTTCCTGTTTCCTTTGCTTCCTAGCCTCTGGCCCTCCCATAGGCCTTCTCTGCTCCCAAAACCCTCTGCCAGGTTTCTTGTGCCTGGGGATGTGTCTCCTTGTACAATGTCCTCAGTGCTGCTCCTACCTGTCCAGGTCCAGGGGTTCAAGTGACATCTCTACTCTGGGCACACCTGCCCAGCAGGCCTCTGACTTCCTGCAAGCCTTTGCCACAGTTCTGTTATCTAGTTTTCCCCGTGGTGTCTGTTTCTGCAACTGCATTCCACGCACCCACTAGGCAGGCAATATGGTCCACTACGCATGTGGAAACTTTCCCTTTTCCTTCCTTTCTTTTTTCTTTTTCCTTTGCATATCTTTCCTTTTACCTCTTTTTAAAACAAGCCATTTAGATACTGATGTATCAGACTTCGGGTGATCTCGGTGAGCCAGATGGGCATCCTGGACTGTCTAGAAATTAGACTGTAGACCTAGCACACATTTATCCTCCCTTTTCCTTTTCTTTTTCCTTGCTTTCCATACGTACCTTTCTGTGCTGGAAAGGAATCCTTTGGTATATTAACTCTAGGCAGATTCTTAGACTCTCTTTTTTTCTGCCCCTTGGGACTGTGAGCTGAACCCAGGGCCCAGCACATGTGCAGTTAGCACTCTACCACTGAGCTACATCCTCAGCCCTTTTTGTTTTAAGTTGCGCAGGCTGGCTTCATACGTGCCATCTTCCTGTCTCAGACTCTCTAGTTGCTGGGATGCTGGCGTGCACTGCACCTGTCCTCTTCTATTTTCTTTTAACCTAGCAAAGAAGAAGGAATCATAAGGCATAAAGACTTTTTTTTACCACCTTTAAAATTAAATGAAACCAGCTTTCATTTGAATGTCTAGAATTTGAAGGAGGGCGAGCCTTCTTTATAGGGCCAGGACCCAGTTGCATCTTATACTGGAAATTTGGGCTAAAGACTAGAAAGGCAGGCAGGGGCTGGTGGCATAACGCATAGGCAGGAGATCACTGAATCAGAGGCCTATATGTCAGGTGGGTAGCACACAGGAGCCAGGCTGGGGATGAAGCAATAGCTGTGGGTGGGCCCAGCGGTGGCTTTCCCTGGGAAGCACATGGCTGTTGAGCTTCGAGGCCTCTCAGGTTCTTGGAGGTGACTAGCAATTTTGTATTTATAATTTCAATTTATTTTTCTTAGAAAAATCACTCCAAATTATGCAAGCTCTAGGGCCCACGAAGCCCTACTCTGCCTCTGGTAGGACTCTGGTGGCCGGCGTGCGCCTGCGGTAGCACTGTTTAGCTGTAAGTGATGACAGCTAATCAGAAGTGTTTCTCAAGCTTCTAATTTTTCCAGAGCAGCAGGAATCCAGATTTTTGTATGAAATCTACATTTTAAATGTTGTCAACTTCAAACAAAAATCCTCTCTGGCCGTGTGAGTTACATCTAGACTCAACTGAGCTTATGGACCAGCAGTTTGGACTTCTGGTGATTTGAGAATTGCAGGACTGCCAAGTTCTGGGGGTGGTTCTGTGGCAGGGTCCACCTGCCGCCTTGTCCTCTGCCCATGAAGAACAGTTTTCAATAGGTTGATGCCAGTGATCTGAAGCCATCAGCCAGACATTTCCTAAATATGTGCCACTGGTCACAAAGAGGGCTGACAAAGGTTTTGGATGGACACATTGGTGTGGATTCATTCCCACAATGGATAAGGCCAACCAACACATGGTGTGCTGCCTGATGCAGCAGCAAAGTCCCAGGGCTATCCCAGGACAACATGGGTGGCTATTCATTTGCCTGGGCACTAATTAGTCTTGTAGGTGGGTAATTGTTCTGTACTCCTGTGTAGGGCTGCAGCCAGAGTTCAGGAAAGATTTATATAACTGCTCAAATGGAGAACAGTTCACTTCCCTAGAACCCCCAAATCCGCACGAGGCCAAATATGACATTTCATAACTATAAACTTCCCACAGTGGGAACACTCTTTAGAAACTGTAAAGCCCTCTCACCCCCAGATTAAAGCAATTACTTCTAGGTGCCATTTAATGTATAGAATATGAGCCTTTTGCTAAGCTCCTGGGTGACAGAGGACATCATGACATGGTCACACGGGGCCACATGCTGGAGTTTGAGGCAGAATTTGGCTGTAGGGGCTATAGGAGAGGAAGAGACGAGGCCAGTGGGAACCAGGGATTGCAAGTGACAGCCTGTGGGATCCTTCTTACATCAGGTCAGTTTGGTCAAAAACTGATTTGAGTGGTTGCATTTTGATTGCTAATGAGCTCGTTGTGGGAGCTGTTTTACCACAGAGTGGCTTTGGGGGCTGTTGCTCGGCTTTTCAATAACCACCAGGATCCAGCGTGGAGATGAAGCTTTTGTAGCATGGGGCCAGATGGGTGTCTGCTGTGGAAACTGTGCTTCTCCAGCTGCACAGGGGCAGAAACAGGAGTCTAGAGGGAACAGAGGGAGGACACAGAACAGTTAATTCTGCTGGGGATCTAAGGGAACTGTGCTGTGTGCATGGGCTTGTTCTGAAGCACTCATCAGAATCGCCTGGGGCCATTTTGAACTACACACCTCACCTTTCCCCACTCAGGTCTCCTTCCACCACCCCCCCATTGGCTCTATTCCAACCCCTTTAACTTCCTGCAAGTACCTTGGGCCCCACAGGAGTGAGTGCCTGTCTAGAGTGCACAGGTGACAGTAGGCAGGACTGTGCCCAGGCCATCGCATCTGGAATGTCACATCCCAACTTGCAGCCTGGTGTGCTTCACCTGAGAGCTCCACTCTCTGAGCACAAGGGCAGGACTTCCCTGAAGGCTGGATTTCTCCAGTCAGTTGATGACATGAGCTGGCCAATTATGAGGAAGCCACGTTGGTGTAGAAGGAAGAGATCTGTGACTATGATATGGCATCTCAGAGTCATGGCAAGAGACCGGGAGCTCAGTGTTATATATCCGGTGGTTTCTCTCCCTGTTCTTGTAGAGCCCCTAGCATTCAATCACGGGGGTTCCACACTGATGACATAATCCTAGTCCTATTACTTCTTAAAGAATGCAACTTGAGGGGCTGGAGTGGTGGCTCGGCAGTTACGGTGCATGCACAAGTGCACGGGTTCAAACCCCCAGTGCCCACGTACACAACTAAGTGTCAGAGTCATGTGAGGATCTCAATAAGAATTGAGTCTCTCTGTCAAAAAAAAAAAAAAAAGAATACAACTAACTTGAACCCTGCAGTCTAGTTGGATTAAGTTTCCACTCTCTTAATACCTCACAATGGGGGATTAAATTTCATCTCATGAACCCGTGGGGCACACACTTTACCCAACATCCAAACCATAACCCAGCTGTTGGTTATTCCTGCTATTTTGCTCATAATGTTCTGTTTTCCTGGGAGCCTCAGTTCTCTCAGATGGTATCAGGTATTGCATAAATATGAATCTATGTGTATATGCATGAATGAAATACATATACTACTAGTAACGGTGGACTCTGCTTCTAGAGAGGCTTTTCACGGTGTCTGCCAGATACTGGGAGGGGGACACTACCAGTTGGAACCACCTTAATCCAAGTTCAAAGTTTGAAACTCTTGGTTGCCCGACACCCAAACTTGTCTGCAAGCCTGTGTGGGTATAAATCCTTTCCTCCCCACCTGGCGGACCTGCTTCAAAGTGAGGAGTGGTTTATCTGAACCCCAAACTTATGGCAGGCCCTAGGCTTTGAATTTTGCTCCCCTACCTTTGTAAGCATCGCTCGCTTTCAAACTTGATTTTTTTTCCAGGTTGACAAATGCCTTAGGCTAAAACTGTGGGCTGGGCTAACCTCTTCTGGTTTGTTCTCTCCTTGGTTTTGGCAGGTGTTTGTTCACTACCTTATTCTCGCTTTGATGCTTATTTCTTTAAGTTTTCTTTGGTAGGTGGGTTGGTGGGAATACTTAACCTGCTGTTGCCAAAACAGTACTGGGTGACCTAGGTTCCATTCCCACCATCATCTCCAACTGGCTGATGTTGGCCTAGTGTGCTCTCGTATCTCTTGGATGTGTACATCAAACCCTGCCTACTAGACAGTGGGGCTGTGAAATTTGAAAGTGAAAATCGTCTGTAAAGTGACAGTTTTTGTTAATTGACCATGTCCCACAGTAGAATATAAGCTCTGGGATTACAGCATATTGTTTTTTCCATGACCTTCCTGACCTCCAAATAATGCCTAATACATAGTAGATGCTCAGTAATCCTGGAATAGGAGGAAGGATTAATTTGAAAAGATATCCGAGTACTTAATCAAATACACATACTTAAAAATAAAGACTTATAGGAAAACTGTATTCTTTGAGGTCATGATCAAACCTTACTAGCAATATCTATAATTTAGAAAGTCCTATTCTCCTTTATTACTTTGCAAACCTGGTTGTTCTGGGCATGGCGGCACATGTCTGTAATCCTAATGGTTTGGGAGGCTGAGGCAGGAGGATCACAAGTTCAAACCCAACCTCAGCAACTTAGTGAGGCTCTAAGCAACTTAACGAGACCCTGCCTCAAGATAAAAAATTAAAAAACAAAAGGGCTGGGGACGGGGCTCAGTGGTTAAACATCCCTGGGTTCAATCCCTGGTACAAAAGAAACAAACAATAAAACCTGGTGTTTATATCAGTGTAATCATGGTTTTTAGTTTTTGATTAATATTATTTTACATAGAATTTTCGAAAGTCTGCTGTTCTGTTGCTTTGTAAAAGAAAATATGGCCCTGACCTGTTGGATACTTGGGTCATTTCCTGTTTCAGGCGATTGCAGATAATGGTGGCTTCTTTGCTGATGAACGTGAAAGGAGTGAAATGTGTGGACTCTTTGTTCAGACTCATTTCAGAAGTACTTGTCTGTCGGGGCCTAGAGTGGGCATCCTCTATCATATAAACAAAATCAATGAAAATTGATCCTGAGCCTTCCAAGAGAAAGGCACAGGCTACTTCCAAAGTGACGGGGAGCAGGATGTTCAAATGGAATTCAGGGTCACTGTTGAATCCTAGTTGTTAACTTTGTTTTGAAAAAAATTATTTTGACAAATGCTCCATCAATCATTGCTCTAGGTGTGTATGTTCATTCTTTACACCAAGGAGTGATTTAGAAAAGGTATTTACCTTTTGTCTAGAAACTAGGTGCTAATCCAGTCTATACAATTCTGCAAGTTTTTTTTTTAAGAGAGAGGGACAATGAGAGAGAGAGAGACAGAGAGAATCAATTTTATTTAGTTTTTCATGTGGCTTTCTTTGATCCAACACTTCATTGTATACATGGTGCTGGGGTTCGAACCTGGGTCCTCATGCATGTCAGGCGAGCACCACAACTGCTGAGCCACTACTCCAGACCCAATTCTGCAGTTTTTAAGAGAAAGAATTCAAATAATTTCATAATCAGAACAACTAAGAAACTCAAGTGTACTTTTATTTAAGGATCAAATGATCAAAGGATCCTGTGTTTCAAGTGGAAGAGCCATGACGGTAATAACAGCTCCCATTTATTGACTTTCTTTGGGTGAGAAGCTTGGCTGATGGTCTTAACAAAGTGGAGACTGCTGTTATTTCCATCTTCCCAGTAAAGCAACTGAGGCTGAGAGGACTTACTCAACTGGGCCAAGGCCATAAAGCTGGAGAGAGGTGGAGGTAAATCAATGGTGCCTGATTCATTACCTCTGTGCTTTCTGATTCCTTCGTTGAAAGAGGAGATGACATTTCCATGTGGTTTAGGTGTTAATTAAATTAATTATTTATTCAGAACTTTGGACTGTGGATAAGGTGTATCATTACAAAGGTGACAGGGAGCTCAGACATGGTGTCAGCCTTTTTGGGGCTCAAAGAAGACATCAGACATGTGGGAACAAATGGAGAGGTCTGTGCGATGATAATGATGAGCTGCACATCTGCTGCCAGGTGGAGGGAGGAGCCCTGGGCTAGCTCAGCCTTCATGAGATCAAGAGCCCAGGACTTACAAGCTCCATTTTAGAGATATAAAAATTAAAATAAAGTCTCCCCAGTACATAAGAGTACTAATTTGAATTAGCAAGTGAAGCCAAATGAGATATATTTATTTCCTATTTCCTGAATCTCCAGGAATAAGATGAACCTAGGATTTGAGGTTGCAAAACAAAAGATGGCCCACTCTCCCACTCATTTGCCGTTTGTCACTCATGGGGATGGTGGAGGGAGGGACCAGTCCACAGATGGAGGAAGATTATGCTGAAGTCCTCTTCTTCCTCCTGGGTTCCCTTGGAGTTAGGCTGTAGCTCACCCCTGTGGGATGTTCTGATTTCTGTAAAGTGCTATGTGCACAGGGTCAGACTGAGTCAAATTAATTAAAACTTGGGACTTTACGTAGGCACAGCAACAAAAAGTTAGAGTGTCATGTCCAAGGATCCATATCAAGCCAGAAATAGAAGCTGGATTTTTTGCCTGTTGGTCCCCTTGAGGAGGGGACCGTGTGAGTCATAGACATACCCGGCATAGGGACACAGCTCAGGGACTCAGCATCTTTTCATAACCCTCGGTAGCTGGGTCGAGGGAAAGAGAGAAGTTTTTGTTCATGATCTCATTCCAATCAGAATGTGTCCAGACGCCCAAATATTTGATTTGAGCCTGGTTGCTAAGAGACCTCCCACTGGGACCCAGCTGCCTGCGGGCAGGAGGGCGGTATTGGCATCACTTCAGATTTCTGCCAATTTATTTTGAAACCAGAAAACCTGGAACTGCGGCCTCCTCAAGGCAGCCACAGGGAGAGGAGAGCTCTGAGTCAGCCAAGCACCAGAGGAAAAACCCCGCTGACCTTCTGCTGCGGGCTGCAGGGCTGCAGGAGGGTAGGGAGAGAAAACTGTAACACTGCTTACTTATGTGAAATATGCTGGGAGGGTGGTGAAGAAGACACTGGAGCTTTGCTCTTGCAGGTGACATCTTCAGGAGACCTCAGGGATCCCAGAGCACCACTGGATTTCTCTGTTATAATTTGGATGTTATGAAGGCGGCTCCGATTCAAAATCAGAACACACACCCAGTGTCTTGGGTTTTAATTGCTTGGTGAGTTAAACCCCTTAGGGGAATGACATGAGCAAAGCTTTCAAGATAAGTGTGTGAGGGGCCAGTGAACCAGGGAGAGCTGGGAAACCCCCTCTTCCGGCTTGGCTTCTCTCAGGACAGCTGAATGCAGCAGACTTAAGGTCCACATTGGTACTGGTGAATTTCACCCAGCTCCCATACTAGCAGCAGAGCAGAACCCTGGGTGTGCCCCCCGCCTCTTACCATTCTCAGAGCCAAATGGTAATATACAGAGGACTGGAAAAGTTTTTATGCTATTTGGATACAGAATTTGGCTTCAATACTTATTTTATAAAATAAATGTATTTATGTAAGAAACCTACATTTTGCTATTAGGCTTTTTTTTTTTTAAGAGAGAGGGAGAGAGAGAGAGAAAAAAAGAGAATCAGTTTTATTTATTTTTTTATCTTGCTTTTGTTTTGGAGATACTTAGTTGTGTAAGAGGTGCTGGGGTTTGAACTCAGGTCCTTGAGCTTGCCAGGCAAGTGCTTGAACCGCTGAACCACAGTGTCAGTCCAGCTGTTATGATTTTTGGATGATATTTTCAATATAAGAATTCTAAAGGCCTTGGAGTTTTGGTTTCCACCCAAAGCCCATGTATAGGTCAGAGTCCTTCAGAGAAACAATCAATAGTGTGTGTGTGTGTGTGTGTGTGTGTGTGTGCGTGTGAGAGAGAGAGAGAGAGAGTTATTAATTATGAGGAATTGGATCCTGTGATCATGGAAGCTGAGATGTGCCGTAATCTGCTAAATTCGAGCTGGAGACTCAGGAAGAGGTGGTATAATTGTATAATTCCAGGCCAAGTCTGAAGGCCTGAGAACCAAGAAAGGCAATGGTACAAATTCCAGCCCAAGAGCAGAAGATCAAGGTCCCAGCTCAAGCAGTGAGGCAGAGGCAACCTCTGCCTTTTAAGTTGGTCCAGATCTTCAGTGGATTGGATGATACCCGTCTACACTGCAGGGTGCAGTCTCGAGTCCACAGATTCAAATGCTAACGTCATCTGGAACTCCCTTATAGACACACTGAGAATCCATGTTTGACCCAGGCCTTTGTGGTCCAGTGAGTTTGACAGAGGGAACTGTCACAGCCCTTCTTTCAGTGACTTCATGGAAACAGTATAGCAACATGGCTTTTGCTTTCAAATTGACCTATTACAGGCTCAATTTTTTTTCCTGCTTGTCACACTGGGGATTGACCCCAGGGCCTTGCACGTGCTAGACTAATGCTCTACCTCTAAGCTACATCCCAGCTCAAGCTCCATTCTTTTCTGACCAGTCCTGTGGGCCCTAGATGTGTGTGTGTGTGTGGGTTTGATGCCTTAATTTCTACATCTGTTAAAAGCAACTCTGAAAGAGTATTTGCTGGGTTCAAAGGAGCACGTAGTAGTTTGGTGCATAGAAAAAAAAGTACCAACAGGGGCTAGAGCGGTGGCTCGGTGGCTCGGCGGTTACAGCTCTTGCCTGGCATGCTCAAGTACACAGGTTCAAACCCCAGTACCACATTCATAACTAAGTGTCAGAGCAACAAAAGCTATGTGAAAAACTCAATAAAAATTGATTCTGTCTCCCTCTCTCTCTCACTGTCCTTTTTCTCTTTAAAAAAACAAATCAACAGAAGAGAGGAAAGAGGTGGAAATAAAATCTGAACATTGGAGGTAAAAGAGCTCAAGTCTATGCCTCACACAGTGTGAGCACAGAGTCAACAACCAAATACCTTTCTGGAGTTGCTCTGAAAGGTTTCAATCGAGTTTGCTTGACTGGACAAGATGTGAACTCTGTTCACAGTTCCATGAACAGAGGACTTTGCAAACCAAGAAAAACTGAGAGTATAATGTTGGAGGTAATGAAGAGCCCCAAAGGCATTCTGCTGCTGGGCCTCCTGGTGGGGAAGGCCTCCAAGCTGCAGGCAATACGATGTCCATGTTGCAAACCGAGGAAAAACACCCTCAGAAAGGGAAATATTCTTAAACCCAGAGAGAATAACCTTCAACAGAGCAAGAGTTATTTTATTGATTGATTGATTGATTGATTGCTGTTCAGTCTGTGTGCTGAAGAAATCTTTACTGAAATTTGTTACCCAGCCCTGCTCCTTTCGGTTAAATATACCAGGTCATCCAAGGTACAGGATTTGTTTCCATGAAAGAAGCAGTGACCTCAGTCTCAGTACTGCCTTATGACGTCTTCACAGGACCCCTCCGGTGCCTGACCAAAGAGGCCCTCTCTTGTTTTTGCATACAAATATCCTCGCTAAAGAATGAGGAACATTGGTAGGGAGAAGAAGGAGGCTACTGCAGATAAGATAAAGGGCCTAAGTTCCTCACGGTGGCCTTTGCTCAGTTCCTGTGTAAGTTTGATTAGGAGGCTCTTGTGGAGTCTGGTAATTTAAACATCTGTCCTGTCAGTTTAAGGCCCCAAGTGCATTAGGTAGGGTATCGAACGGAGGGGTGTGGTTATCAGCCAGTAATCCCGCAGAAGCTGTGCGTGCATCTGAGGCATGCATTCCACAGAAGCCTCTATTAGTGAGCCCTGGAGAAAGCAGTTTGCCCAGGAATGGGGCCCTGTAACGTTTTGAGTGGGTATTTCCCCCTCCCCTGTCCTCCGGTTTCAGAAACACTTGGAGAAGTAGAAGAACCACGGCAGCTCCAGCAGTACTTAGTCAACTTGAAGCAGAAAATCTGTTTTTATTTTTATTTTTTAAAGAGAGAGGGACAGTGAGAGAGAGAAAGAAGGAGAGAAAGAGAGAATCAATTTTATTGAGTTTTTCACGTGGCTTTCGTTGCTTGGACACTTTGCTGTGCATGTGGTGCTGGGGTTTGAACCTGCATCCTTGTGCATGCCAGGCAAGCGCAGTAACTGCCAAGCTACTGCTTCAGCCCTTTATTTTATTTTTTAATTAAAAAGAGGCTTTGGGTTCAGTCCTCAGTACTGCAAAAAACAATTTTTATTTTAAAAAGAGAGAGAGAGATAGTGAGATGGGGAGAGAGAATCAATTTTATTTAGTTTTTCATGTGGCCTTTGTTGCTCTGGCACTTCGTTGTGTACGTGGTGCTGGGGTTCGAACTTGCGTCCTTGCCCATGCCAGACAAGCACTGTAATTGCTGAGCTACCACTCCAGTCCCTAAACAAACAAAATTTTAACATTAATTAATTAATTAAAAAGCTACAAGTTGGGGCTGGAGAGGTGGCTCAGTGATAGAGCACTTGGCCTGGCATGCGCAAAGATCTGGGTTCTAACCCCAGCACCACATGTATAACTAAGGGTTGGAAAACCAAAAACCAGATGAAAAAATGAATAAGATCGTTTCTCACTTTCTCTTTCTCTCTTTTCCTTTCTAGAGAGAAAGAGAGTTAGTTTTATTTTTTCATCTGGTTTTTGGTTTTCCAACACTTAGTTGTGTATGTGGTACTGGGGTTTGAACCCAGATCCTTGTGCATGCCAGGCAAGCGCTCTACCACTGAGCCATTGCTCCAGCCCCTCTCTTTCTTTTTAGGAGAACAAAAAGCCACAAATCATTTACCTTTATAAAAATATTAATCTTCACATAGAAGTTTGTGGTTTAGATAGGAAAAACTGCTCTATGTTTCAGGTGATAGATTTGAGAAGTTTTGGTTTAAAAGAATTAATATCATTGTGTGTGGTTGTGCATACCTGTAATCCAGCTATTTGGGAGGCTGAAGCAGGAGAATCAGGGTGCATAATCTGAGACAGCCTGGACAACTTAGTGAGACTCTGTCACAAAGAAAAAAAAAAGATTAAAAAATTAAAAAGCTGGGGATAGGGGCTGGAGCGGTGGCTCAGCAGTTACAGCGCTCACCTGTCATGCTCAGGTATGCAGGTTTGAACCCCAGCACCAGGTACACAATGAAGTGTCAGAGCAAGGAAAGCCACGTAAGAACTAAATAAAATTGATTCTCTCTCTCTCTCTCTCACACTGTCCCTCTCTTAAAAAAAAAAAAATAAGAGCTGGGGATGTAGCTCGGTGGTCAAGCACTTGATTATGCTCTGGGTTCAAACCCCAGTATTGAAGGAAAAAAAAAAGTAATGCCTACAGAGTTAATTCCTATACTATTAGGGAATAATATATTGGATCTTGCTAATTGATAAGTTTTATTCAGTTAGAGAACTCCTGCCGGGAAAAAAGGAATCTTGTGACATTCCAAGATTATTTACATCTCATATAAGATGCACCCATCTAGTGGAAGTCTTGCGGGTGGATGTGATTTAGTAGGATCTTTTTTTTTTCCTGTTGAAACCATTCATTTTATGATCTGGGCAGAAAACAAAGAGCCAGATGTGACAGCTATTTAAAAAAATTCATACTATTAATACCTTCTGCTTATCTGCTGCCTTTCTTAGGAGAAGTCCAAAGGGCTTTGCACATGAAGCTCATCCATCTCCACATATTATGCCCAGTTGAAGAAAGGCCTGAGAAACACTTGAAATCAGGTAGTATGTTAAGTGTCAGATTAGACCTTGGTTCTTTTATTCCGTGTGACACCTTGCTCTGGTTTGTACCCTGTATTTAGTGTCCCAGCACCCGGAATACAGCAAGATGCCTTTCACCCAAGTCTTGTTGTAACAAACAAAACCCCCTCTCTTGCTCTCCCTCAGTTCGTTGTGCTGTAGCCCTAAGGCAAAAGCCTGAACAGGCCAACAGCTCTCACCAGACCTGCTGACTGACGAAGCCAATTAGGTGGTGGCTCGTTTCCTGCATTGGGCTGTCTGCAAAGTCACTATGCACAGTGTACCAACTCGCTCACCAATAACACGATTTCTAGGGCACAGTTCTATCGACCTGATGTTAAGATTCCTGACTTGACCCTGACTATCTCTGAGACTTTAATGCTTCCTAGGGATGCCCAATAGCAGATTGCATCTTAGAATCCTGGCTAATTAGACCATCTTTGGCACATTCTTAGTACTTCACCCCAGATGTCAAGATTCCTTAATGACTAGAAATTGAAATCCATTTACTAACATCCAGAGTAGGAGTGTAGGACGCAACACTGCAATTTTCTCCGAAGCTGCTGGCCTGAGTTCCTTCAGAGGTGTTCAGGGTTCTACTGAGGTTACAGCTGTACCCCACCAGGATCAGAAAAACAACCAAAGGCCCATATACTTCCTATGGGTGACAGAGCCATTACGGAATGTAGGGGAGATGCTCTGCTTTCAACCCTGATTATCACTGATTGAGGCACTTAACATTTTATATTTTGGTCCAAATGAGACCTTTCATAAACAGGTCCTTCACACTTTCTCCAGTCTCAGCGGCCATCGTCCCCTCCAGCCTCCAGTTGTGTAACACAGAGCACACTTGCTGAACAGAGCTCTGTGTGGCACCTTTATGGTGGTATTAGGGCTCTTTGCCAAACACAACCAGCCCTCTGAATCCATGGGTTCAGTGTCTAGTGATTCGACCAACCATGGAACAAATATATTCGGAAAAAGCTGCATCTGTGTCCCATTCATAGGCCTCTTTTTTTAATGTCATTATTCCTAAAACAATACAGTATTTACAGAGTATTTTGTGTTACAAGTAATCAAGAGATGATTTAACGTATATGGGAGGATATGAATAGGTTGTATATGAATACTAAGCCATTTTTTTAAAGAAAGTTTTTTTTTTTCCTAATTCTGGTTTTTGTTTTTACTTTGTGTATGTGATGTTGGGGATTGAACCTGGGACCTTGTGATGCCAGGCAAGGGCTCTACCACTGAGCCACTGCTCCAGCACAACACTAAACTGTTTTATACAAGAGACTGGATCGTCGATGGATACTGGTATTGGAAGCGGGAGGAAGGCTCTTGGAACCAGTCCCCCAAGGATACCACATGTTGACAGCACTTCAATCTCCATCTTCTGGGTTCATGATCGGATTGCACTTTCTGGCTCCTTCGGTTGGGTGGGGCTGGATCACTAGTGCTGCCAATAATTTGTGAGCAAAAATGGTATGTGTCACTTTGGGGACAGAGCAATTAATTGCTGGTGCAAGATCTGGATTGGTTCCCTCTGTTGTAGCAACTAGAAAATTTAAGATTGATGGCTTCTCTGCCAGCAGGTTGCCAACCAACTTACCATGGATGTGAGAAACAAATCTTTGTTGTTATAATCCAGGAAGATTTTGGGGATTGGAACCAAGGATACATGATTTCTGATGGTTACACCATTCTTTAATTTTTTATCTTTGCACACGTTTTCTCGTCTGCTTGAAATCTATACCCTCTCTTCCCTACTTGGCAAATCCTTACTAATCCTATCAGGCCCACTGTCTAAGCCATCTTTTCTGAGTAGTCTTTTCTGACACCTCCAGGAAGCTGTAGCTTAATTCACACTTTATTCTTGCTCTATTTGTAAACTTGCTCTCCTTTCCTCCATCAGACTTTGGACATCTTAAGGGTAGGAACTATGCTTCATTGATTTTTCTATGCAGAGGGTCTACTTCAAAGTACAAGCTCAACAACTACCTTATAGAGCCAGGAAGGCCCTAGAAAGATTGGAAGAATAGTTAAGGTCAGCGTGTCAGTGTTAGAATCTATGGTCCCTAAGTCCCTAGAAATACCAGAACTTGTAGTTTATCAAATGTTGGAAGATATTTGTTATGTTTCCTTGCTTCAATATTACTTGTTATAGTCTGAATAGTTAAAAAGAAAGAAAAAAAGTCTTGTAATCAAGTTTTCCTTTTTCTTTTTTGGGTACTGGGGATTGAAGCTAGGGGAGCTTTACCTAGCTGCATCTCTGGCCCTTTTAATTTTTTTTTTTTTTGAGTCAGGGTTTTGCTAAACTGCTTATGGCCTTGTTAAGTTGCCTAGGCATGTCTCAAACTTGCAATCCTCCTGCCTCAGCCTCCTGAGTTTCTGGGATTATAGGTGTGCACCACTGTGCCCGGCTTGAGCTTCCTTCCCTCTTCTAATGATTTCATCTTTCTTTCTTTTTTTTTTATGGGAAAAAAGTGAGGTGGAGAGAGGGAATTTTGGAGAAAACCTTCAGGGGCAATTCTTTCGAAGCCACTGTGGGTCTGTTTATATGAGGGAGTGTACTTGTTGACTAAGTGTCTTTAGTTTTTATAAATGCATTTGTGCATGTCATCAATTGTACTTCCCTTGACTGTTTAGGACACTATTAAATTCCAACATAAACTGATAAGATTGCTTCAGTGTAGTACATGAAGTAAAATTCAGTTCGTGGCAGCAAATGAGGGGGGATGCCGTTTTGTTGAGGTCTAGTTCCTCATGTAAGAGGCAACGTATTTATTGCTATAATGTCCTTAATTTCAGAAATGCATCTGTGCATATTGCCAAATGCATCTCATTGAGTTGTTAGGAATAGGCTCTTAATTCTAATATGAACTGACAAGATTGTGTTTCAATGTCAGTAGCAGAAGACGCTAAATGCACATCTGGGAGAAAGTCAGGAAAGGTCTGGATATTTTTCAGGTCTGAGACAGACAGATCCAGGCTAATGTCCTTGATGCATATATACCCAAGGGGGTGAGTTCATTTAAAAGTCCCTTGAGGTTTGAAAAACAAATGAAACTTAAAAAATGGTTTGGAAAATAAATACATACACATTTGGAGGTTTAGCAGTCATTCAATTGTCTTATTTTGGTTTTGAACAACTGTATCGATTCTTTTCTTAATTTTTAGAGAAACTGATTCTTACATTATGTTGGATATCTTTATTGTGTTTGCCTCAATATCCATTTCCCCTTTGTCTGGTAACAGCTTCTCAGTGTTTCTGGATGCTTTTTATTTGAACAACACTCTGAGCACGCTGCTGTAGTAGTCGGGCGCATGACTGAGCAGGCTGCTTGGGTTTTATGGACTCACGCTCTGTTACTTACCTTTCGCATGTCTTAGTCTCCTTCACTGTAGAATGGGTATAATATTACCTACCTCACAGAGTTGTGTGATACTAACAAATGAAAACTCTTACAACAGGGCTTTAGGGGCTGGAGTGGTGGCTCAGCGGTTATGGCGCTTGCCCTGCATGTGCAAGCACATGGGTTCAAACCCCAGCACCCAGGTACACAACTGTCAGAGCAACGAAAGCCTTGTGAAAAACTCAATAAAAATTGATTCTCTCTCTCTCTCTTTCCTTCTCTCTTAAAAAAAAAAAAAAACAGGGCTTTATGCATAATGTGAACTCAGTAAGTGTTAGCTGGCACTATGAAATTCTTATCCCACAATTTTTTTCCTTGGGGACTTTACAAACATTGCCTTCTATTATCAATCATGGCGATAGAAAAGCCTGTGATATGTATTGGAATATATACATTTCCAATAGGTGTGACTTGACTTTTTTTCCTGAGAAAACTTATCATTTCTTTGGACATGTGTTGGTGTTGATCATTCATGTATTTCCTTTTCTTAAAAAAATTCTTTCACAATGCTGGGAATCAGACTCAGGGTCTTTTACATATTAGAAAAGTGCTCTATCATTGAGCTATGGCAGCCTCTCTGCCTTTTTTTATTTATTGGAGGAATTTTGTAAAGGTTTTGTGCTGGTCCTACCTTGATTTTCACCGTCTTTGAACTAGATTTTTTTTTTCATGTACAGCTCTTTGCAAAGAGGTCCATGTAAGCAGTGGAACTTAAACACCTCCAGGCTAGCTGGAATTTTTCTTGACTCACTCTTAATTTCTTTATGACCCACCTTTTTTTTTTTTTTTTTTTAAGAGAGAGGGACAGTGAGAGAAGAGAGAAAGAGGGAATCAATTTTATTTAGTTTTTCACTTGGCTTTTGTTGCTCAGACACTGCGCTGAGTACATGGTGCTGGGGTTCAAACCTGTGTCCCTGCGCAGGCGAGGCAAGCGCTGAAACTGCTGAGCCACCGCTCCAGCCCCATGACTCACGTTTTTGACAAGATTTTTGACATCTTCTGCTAAAGATCTGAAGCAACAATACTGAGGATCTTCTCTGCGTTGACTTACAGACTGCTTTTTGCAAAGGTGGCAGTTTTCTCTGATCCTTCGTTTAGTTATGCGTTTCCTAGGTGTTAGTCCAGTGCACACTGACAACAGCTCCCGTCAATCATCAATATATAGGAAATATACTCCAATAACTCCCTCCTGATTGTTTCTAAGAACCACACAATTAAAGATGCCAACAGTTTTGTAGCATTTATGAGAAGAGCACCCCCTCACCTCAAAGTGTTTTCAAATGGTCCATTTAATGGAAAGAGACACCCAACATTTCATGAGGAAGTGTTTTTCCTTGCAAATAAGGAAGTGTTTTTTATTGGAATACTACCTATTGAAATTTAAAGAACTTATTTATGTTGGGTGTTGGTCACACCCACTTTTAATGTATATACACATATATATGTGCATTTATATACATATATAGTGAAATATACATATATTTAATTATTTAAAAATATATATATAGGAGCTGGAGCAGTGGCTCAGTGGTTGGAGTGTTTTCCTGGCGTGTGTGAGAACCCAGGTTCAAACCCCATCACCACATACACAACTAAGTGTTGGAGAAGCAAAGGCCAGATGAAAAAATAAATAGAATTGATTCTCTTTCACTCTGTCCCTCTGTCTTTTTTTTTTTTTTTTAAGAGAGAGGGACAGTAAGAGAGACAGAGAAAGAGAGGAACAACTTCATTTAGTTTTTCACATGGCCTCTGTTGCTCCAACACTTAATTGTGTATGTGGTGCTGGGGTTTGAACCGGGTCCTCATGCTTGCAAGGCAAGCACTGAAACGGCTGAGCCACCACTCCAGCCCTACCCTCTGTCTTTAAATATATGTGTGTATGTGTGTGTGTATGTATACATACATATATATATATATATATGACTTTGTGTGTGTATGTGTGTTGCTGGGGATGGAACCCATGCTAGGCCAGTGGTCCACAACTTAGCTACATCCCCAGCACAATAAAAAATTTTGTCAGTACATTTCTGGGTGAAAGAGTTCTTAAGGTTTCGGAGACAAAGTAATATTATTCTGGATCAGATTTGCCTCATATGAAAAAATAATCACTGGTTTAGGAGTCCTAAAAATCATCTGGTCTATGTACTATTCTGCCTGCTCTGAACTTGGTTGTATACAGTTAGGTAGATACAGTGCATTACATAGAAACTTGGTGGCAGAACTGGGACTTGAGCTAATTTCTGGACTTTTATTTCTTTCCACCACTCAACTTGCCCTCTTGGCTTCTCATTGTATGCATGATAGACTGAAGAGTGGAAATTTAGAAATTTTCTAATTCGATCTGTGCATTTGCTTTAGGCAGCATTTATTTCTACCACACCATCGGCTTCATACTGAACCTGAGCCACATACACATGACATTGGCAGAGGGGTTAAAGAGTTTGATGGTCATAAAATTAGTAACACTTTAATCATGGGGTTTAAAAAGTGCCTTGTCTTTTATCTCTTTAAAAATTTTTAAGGGCTTTAAAGAAATATAAAGACTTTGAACCTGTGTTAGCTTTCTGTCACTAGCAAATACCTGAGGGGTCGGGGGGTGCACCTCAGTGGTAGGGCATAGCACGTGGATGTGAGAGACACTAGGTTGAATCCACAGCACCAAAAGTGCAAAACAAAAAACCAAACTAACCAAAAAACCTACCAAACCAAACCAAACCAAAGAGCTACCTGAAATAATCAACTTATGATGAAACAAGGTTTATTTTGGCTCACAGTTTTGGAGTCCGTGGCCAATTGAATTGGTGTCATTGCTTTGTCCCTGTGGTGAGGAAGAAAATCCTTTCAGAATCTTGAGGAGGTACAAAACCTCTCACCTCATGGTGGGTAGTGAAGAGAGAGGAAGGGACCAGGGTTCCACATTTCTCTTCAAGAGCATGCATGCCCTCATTGGCCTGAAGATCTCTCACTAGGCCCCACCTCATTAAATGTTCTACCACCTCCAAAAAGTGCCACTGTAGGGGGACATTTAACATCTAAATCATAGTAGAATGTAAACCTTAGTAATCCAGAATACCTGGAACAGCTGTTTCAAGTGAAAATGTTGGGGGAGAGACAACTTTTGACTGACAGCTAATAATTTATTGGCAATGGAGTTGAGGATGGCATGCGGGAAGAATTGGCGGCTATCATCTCTTCCTTCAGAGAAACATGGAAAGCTGGAGAGAGTGACCAGTCACCCTGGAGGGCAGTAGAAATAAGGCCTTTAAACAAAATTGGGAAATTTACAAGGCTAAGGTTTAACCATTTTTAGGGAATGCAGGATTTTGATTTTTTTATTGTAATTTCCAGGATTAAGAGCTTTTATTTTATTTTATTTTTAAAGAGAGAAGGACAGTGAGAGAAAGAGAGAGAGAAACAGAGACAGAGAGAATCAATTTTTATTGAGTTTTTCACATGGCTTTCGTTGTGTACGTGGGTGCTGGGGCTTGAACCTGTGTACTTGCGAATGCCAGGCAAGTGCTGTAACCTCAGAGCCACCGCTCCAGCCCCAAGAGCTTTTATTTTATTTGGCTTCTGATAATGGAGAAATGACTATCATCAGGCCAGACTGAATTTGTCTTTGGCATTTCCACTTCCTGCTTTGGGCCCCAGAAGCCATTCTTCTGGGTCTAACTTCCTGAACTCTGCATTAAGTTTGTCTTTTTTCAGGAACCTGGTCCAGCTGACACTAGCCTGCCAATGCTGTATGAACATCGTTACGGAGATTTTGGAAAAGAGAGCAAGCTCCCCATAGCATTGCCACCAGTAAAACAAATAGCAAATAGTGCTCTTGACTCTTTCATTTCTTTGTCCATCCCACACTCATTAATGGCTCAGTTACCTTGTGTAAATAAATGTGTCACTTGCTAGGGATCTGGCAGTGAGAACATTAATGTGCCCCTTGTTCTCATGGAGCTTACAGCTTTGTAGGACAAGTCCTGCTGCAGTGCCAGGTGGAATGCAAAACTGCACTCCTACTTTCCCTTCACTCTGGTGTTTCTGTAAAATTAGCAGAATGAGAGTAAGAGAGAGAGAGAAAGAGAGAGAGAGACAAAGAGAGAGGCAGCAGAGAGGCAGACACACACACACCACACACAGAATATGAGCACTTCAGCTCAGGGGACAAAAGCTGAGACTGAGAATTAATTATTTTCATGAGCTCTGGAGGTTGTTCCCTAGGCAAGAGAGCAAGGGCTAAAAAGGAAAGAAAGGAAGGGAAGGAGGAAAAAAAAAAAACCAAAACAAAAGGCAAGATGGTGACTGAGGGGCATGGCAAGAGGTCAACTGGGATCTTAGTTGACTTATGCTGTGATTCCCAATGTTCATATTACACAGTCTTTGACACAAATGGTTATTGAAGAGGGATGCTGTTTGCCTTGGTCTTCGGTGACATGCCCCATCTTGGAGAAAGCTTCCTTAGTAGTTCTCACTATCCCTCCTGGAAATTGAGTTTGTAGATTTAGTCTGTGGTTCAAACCTCAAGTACAGTCATGCATGCATAACTACATTCAGAGGGTGGTCCCAAAAGATTATAATGGAGCTGAGAAATTCCTGTTGCCGAGGGACCTCGTAGGCATCATAACATCATAGCGTAACCCATTGCTCATGTGTTTGTGGTGACCGTGGTGTAAACAAACCTATTGTGCTGCCAGTCTTTCAAAAGTACTGCAGTACAATTATGTACAGTGCATAATACTTGATAATGACCAAATGTTACTGGCTTATGTATTCACTGTGCTGAACTTTTAATCATTACTTGAGGATGTGCTCCTATTTATAAAAGTTTACTGTAAAACACAATGCTGTATTATGCTGGCGGCAGCCTCGGACATCTCATGTTTACCGGTCTCTGGATGCATCATTTTCTCCTGTGCTTGATTTAATCTCGTGCTTTGTTCATTATGCCCCTAGGCGTATATGTAGCACAGAGCAAAGATGTGTAGTAGGCTATACGACCTAGGGTGGTGAAACTACACTATGGTGTTCACACCTCAACTAAGTATTTTTCAGAACGTGTCCAGTCCTAAAGACATGTATGACTGTAATCCCCATTTGCTCTCCTCAGCTTGGAGAGCCTTAGGCTAAAACAAAGAGCCAGGGAGTGGGAGGTCAGTGGGCTTCTGACCTCCTTGTGGTCAATAAAAGGCTCTGCAGGAAGAGCAGTCAAGTCTGCGGTTAGCTAGTCAGAACCACACAGAAGGTGCTGGATTAAGTTTCATTTTCCAAAAGCAGATTTTTCTTTTCACGTGTACAGTGAAATTGGAAATTGGAACAGTCCTGGGAAAATGGGACAGGTGTCCCCAATCAAGAGGCAGTTGTTTACCCAGCTCAGCAGAGGGGCCCTACCGGAAGGGAAGTCTTGATACAAAGAAATCTAAAAATTTCGATCAAGAGATAGTCCCTAGCAATTGGAGGTCAGGAGTCTAGCGAACCAGCACGTGGGCTGCCCTCTGACAGGTGGACAGCTGGAGCTGGTGGGCAGGCCAAAGTTAACCCAGGAGTTGGGAGCCCAGAGGCAATTCTTTGGGGTAGTTTCTCCAGCCTGGAGGAAAGGTTGTTTTGAGGTACATGCCCCGCCACCTGAATATCCTAATAAGCCGGTAGCAGGGGTAGTGATGGGGGTGGATATGAGACGCAGATCACCTCCAGGGAGGGTGTGGGGCAGACTTTCACTTCCTAGTGAGTCTTTCTGGGTTTAGGCTGTGGCCACAATGTGGGAGAGGAGAGAAGGAGAAACCGGGAGGGGATCACAGTGAGCCTGAGCACCCGTTCCAGCCTTATTCCGGGGCAGCCCGCGCTGTCCCACATCCACCCGCGACACGGCCGCCAAATAAACCTAGGAGTTTTGCTCCCAAAGGGATTGCGAGGCAGTGGCTGACGCGTCCTGCGCGTGCCCGTCCCCGAGGCTCCCAGGCTTTCTCCTCCGCGGTACCGAAACTGACGTGAGGCGAATTTGGTGCAATGCGAATTAGCTCTAGCCGGCAAGTCGCGAACGGAGTGACACGCTCCAGGAGCGCCCGCGCTGGCCCGCGCCGCTGGGCCCGCGTCCACGCCCACCGCCGCCTCCATCCTCACCGCCGCCGCCCGTTACCATAACAACCGGCCCCCGCCCACCCGCCCGCCAGCCGGCCCGGCCCGCTTGGGTCGCTGGCCGGGGCGCCCGCAGAAGGCGCCCCGCCCTGGGCACCCCGTATCCGGCCGCGGCGCACCCCCACCTCTCCGGGCGTTTCCGAGCGCCACGCAGAGGCGCCCCCTCTCGCCCGAGGAGGGAAAGCTCTGGTGCCCCCGTCTTGACTTCACAATAAAGCTCCCCAAAGACTCGGGCTCTCCCGCGAGCGCCCCAGCGCCCTGCACCTGCCTGGGTCCAGGCACCTGCCCTAGTTCAGCTCCAGGGCACTTCGCTGCGGGGAAGCGTAACCTGGCTGCCAAGTGCGGCACCCCCGCATCCAGGGCACGGCGCTCCCGGGGAGGGGAGCGGGACATCCCCGAAGGCGGCAGCGCGGGAGGCGGGGAGGCGGCCGGGGCGCGTGGGGAGGGCGGGGAGCCCGCGGGAGGAGGCGGGGGGGGGGGACGGGGCGGGCGGCTGGGAGGGAGCAGGAGCGAGGCCAGAAAGTAGCAGAAAGTGAGGCTGGCAGGCGGCGGCAAAGGAGCAGGCAAGCGGCGGCGGCAGGAAGTCTCTGACCAAAACGAGCAGAAATAAGAGCCAGGGAGGGACCGCGGCGGCGGCGGCAGCAAGAGCGAAAGAGGAAACTGCAGAAGAGGAAGCTCTGCGGCGGCCCCGAGCCTCCGGCCCCGCGCCCGGCATCCCCGCGCGCCCCTGCGCCCGCGCCGCGCCCCCGGCGCCCCCTCCCCAGCGCGCCCCCGGCCGCCCCGCTGCGCCGCGCTCGTCTGCCATGGCACGGGAGAACGGCGAGAGCAGCTCCTCCTGGAAAAAGCAAGCCGAAGACATCAAGAAGATCTTCGAGTTCAAGGAGACCCTCGGGACGTAAGTGGGCGCTGGGGAGAGGAGGGTGGAGGTGGTCGCGGTGTCGGCTGCACTGGCCGCTCCCGCTGCCATCATCACCGCAACCGCGGCAGGATCCCAGCTGGTAGCGACATCCTCATTGTCCGGTTCTCGGCTCTGCGGCGCCCCTCGCACGCCCTCGGCTGCGTGGGTCTGCGCCCCCGGGGTGGCACCGCTCCTGTGAGGGGGAGGGGAAGCGCTGGGCTCTCGGAGAACAGCCCACGCGAGCGGGCGACTTTCCACTTCCTCTGCCACCGCCGCCCTCTCCACTGCTTTCTCCCCACGCGTGACTGTGGGCTGAGCATGGAGGATATCGCTGTTTACTGACTGTGTGCATTTACTCACCATGTGTATGGACGCACTGTGTTGAGAAATGTGGCCACGGGAAGATCCAGCCCTCGGTTATTCCTGTTTCTGTCCTTACATCATCATGTATTCACATGGAATTGACATCTGCACGTACTAGGTGTAGGCAAGACTTTGGGTGGCTGCGCGATTATGGAAGGGAAGAATTTCGCAGTGTTCAGGGTCACATGTGGGCAGAGCCTCACCTGAGTGTACATTTCACAGAGGCTCAGGCGCTCGTGCTGGGGTGCATGTTCCCATGGGAGGCTCTGCGAGTGTCGCCTCCTTACTGGGGTGATTCTCTTCTGGACTACATTTAGTCCCATGCTGGTGGCTGCATCTCAAGAAAGCAGAAATAATTAGAAGTCGATGGTATCAGTGCTTCTAGCATGTGCTGCTCAGTTGAGCTGCGGTTCCTTTCCTGCCCCTGAGTTGGTTTTTGTTTTGTTTTGGAGCGCTTCAGATTCTATGTAGAGGGGCTGATAGTGAAAGAGAATCAGACACTGCTGAATGAGTCTGAAGTTCAAGTTGTGTTCTCCTCCCTCATAAGCTCCTTTCTGCTGTTCATCAGTGTAGGTCAATGCATATATATTCACACAGTGCAGTAAGAAATGAACATTCTGCAGGGGGTCAGGAGGTGTTGATTAGCCAGGAAAGAGAGCTGTTTTGTGGATAAATCAGTGTGTTGCTGGTGATACTCATCTTTCCTTCCTTCCGTTCCCCCTTACTGTTTCTGTGGTTGGCTTGCTTTTCCATTTTCAAATCTGGATTGCCTTCTGCCCAGTGCACAGGGTCCACTGCAGTTGTTAGTCATTGTCCTCAGCCACCCCCATATCTGCAGTGGGTACCCCATAGAGAAGTTGGGAAGGCAGCATTCCCAGCCAGGTGTCCGATTCCTGGGAAAGCCCCTGTGCGAAGGACCAGGACCGGAGTAGGGTCTTGGTGCTTCTGCCACTGCCACTGTTTTGGGAGGGCACCTGTGGGCACTGACTTGCTGTCTTTGTCTACATGAAATCAGAAAGCACTTTTTTTTTATAGGCGTTTCCCAAGTAAGGGGTTAATATTGGTCAAAATGTTTGAAAATTGTCATTAAGGTTTATTCAGGTTTGGGGTTGTCACTCTGGGAAGCTCATATTACTGTGAAACAAGAATTGAACCTTTTGCTTGGCATCCAGGGGCTCACTATGTGTCATCAGATCAGGGCACTGGAGAGAGTGGAGTCCTAGCATGGCTTTTACCCACTTGGGCCCCTTTGCCTGCAATCTCCTGGCAGGCACATGCTGTCTCTGCTAACTGACTCCAGTTCTTGGGGAGAGCCCCTGCCACCGCACCTCTGCAGTGTTCAGACTGCTGAGGCTCTGTGAGCTGTGGCTCCATGAGTGACTCCCACTCTAGTGGGCTGCTTGGGTATGACTGGGTGGCTTCTGTCTCTGGGAAGGATGGTGATTGCCTTCTTGTGCTGGACTTAACGCTGGCCAAACAGCTTCCTGGTCTCTGGCCCCATTCTGGTGAGCTTTGATTATGGTTCTCTGCTGTGGTCTCACAGTGTTGCCTTCTGCCTTGGATATAATTCTTGGCAAAGGAACTTCCCCCCATAGTTCTGGCCGGGGTCCTAGAAGAGTAAAATAAAATCATAAAGATTTTTTTTTATTCAATGACATGATAGTATCGATAGATAACCAGAGGCAACATGATACCAAGTACCAGGCATTTATTCCATGTGCCTTGTGTGTATTAACTCATTCAAATCTCATGAGGACCTTATAATGTAGGTTTTTACTATTATGCCCAATTTGTGTATGGGTAAAGTGAGGCAACAGAGAGATTAAGTGACCTGCCAAACATTAACTAACTGTTAAGTGGTAGAATTGATATTCAGAGCTAGGCAGAGCAGCTCTTGATTATCTATATGGGGTTGAGTCACTTAGTGGGTGCTTTAATAATAATTTGACTTGGGCTGGAGATGTAGGTTAGTGATGGAGCCCTGACATGTACAAGATCCTGGGTTGCTCTCCAGCAAAGGGGATAAAAATGGCTTAACTTTAGTACCTGGAAAGCTAGTTATAATATTAATGCAAGTAATACACAGTCAGGCAATAACTTGTTCTCTAAATATGTTAGAATTTCAAAGCGCTTTGATTATCAACATCATTTTGTCTCCTTGGACTTGTTAGAAGTGGTCCCAAGTTCAGGATGTCCATTTCACCCTGGATCAAGTCTAAGGACCTTGGCCTGCGTTTTAATATGGAGGCCACTTCCCATCCCTTTGGAGTGAGTTTTGAGTTTCGTCTTTTATCTTGTTTGTAATGAAGTCTAGCATGAGTCAAAGGCATCAGTAATTATAATTGGAGTCCATTCCCAAAGACCTGTGCAGTTCCAATCACATTGTTTGTCACACCTTCACCATATGTCTTTAAGATCCTAAGGCAAAAAAGTCTGCCAGAAGCAAGGCTGTCAGCTTACAGTGTTAAACCGCTTTTGAAATAAAGCACTGTAAAACCCGAGGAGCACTCTCCTTGCCAGCCTGTGTAATCTGATATTTGGCTGCCTTGTCCAGGTATCTTCCCTTACAGAGCACAACATTTACTGTTGGGAGCTGAGGGTCAAGCCACTTAGTCAGCGTGGGTAGAGGGACGTTTCTGGAGAGTGGGGCCAAAGGAAAGTGAGGATTGGCCCAGGATGGTGGAAAAGGCATTGAGGAAGCAAAGGGAGGCACAGGGGAAAGGAGCAGGCTTTGCGGCTTGGGCCTGGGCTGGCTGATGCATCTTTGAGTCAGGCCTTAGGAAAAAAAAACCTTGCAACCCGTGGACATCACTTTGGCCTTCTTTAAAAGGGAATCCCAGAACCCAACCATATCTCTGAATTAGGTGGTGAGACTTAATTATCGTTTATTAATCAACAACATGTTTTCAGATCCTTGGCACACGGTGAGAGCAAATAAATGTTGTGTAACAGCAAATTAGAAAGGGTAAACATTTGTATTGGGTGCATTTGCTGAGCGTGTTTGGGCCACCTCTGCGGTAGATATCATTCTGTTAGAACGGAAACCTGACATACACCATTTAAAGAAGTGTAAGGATGGGAAGAAAGCTTTGGGGTGGTGTCTGTGAAGTACCCCAGACTCATGGAAGTCGCTTATACAATTCCCAGGCTATGAAATGTATGTGAACAGACAAGGCCTTAATACTTGGTACAACCAGAACGACTTTGCCAACATACCTCATTTCTATTGGAGTATGGAAAATGGCATGTTCTAGAAAATATATCCACATCTCTGCAGGGTATGAGGATGTTTTTTTTTTTGTATATACTCACCCTTTGAAATTGAGCTCACTACAGTCTGTAGGTGGCTGGTCCAGCTTCATGGAGGATCTGAGCCTGGGCCCTAAGTCTGGCTCAGCCACTCAGGGGTTGTGTGACCTGTGGACTACTTGGCCATTTGCTCACATTACCTTCTCTCTGTCTCAGCTTCTTCATCTCAAAAGTTAAAGGGGAGGGGTAGGCAAGACTAGGTGATTTTCAAGTGCCCTGACAGCCCTAAAAAGTTGGGACTCACCTGTGTCAGGAAGATGCTTGGAGTGGCTTCTCGGGGGTTCCCTGTGTGACTAGGTGCAGTGTGCTTCTGTTTGGAGGGACATTTTTTTATGACCAAGCAGGTGACATAGTGAAATAGCCCCGGATCAGCTGTCTTATCTGGTGAGCATTAGTGGCAGGGGGTCCTCTTTTTCATTAGCTAAGGGCCTGCTGGCTTATTCAGGAAGGAATAAGCTGATATTTCATTGGGGTGAGCACGGTCTTTTCCCACCCGTCTCATACTTAAACTGCTTATTCAATAAATATACATATTAAGCACACAGGTGATTGATTGGTCTGAAAGCCTAGATGGGAAACAGACTCAACTTTTCTTTTTTGGGGTGTTTGTAAGCAGGAGGGAAAGAGAATGCAAAGCTACTAAGGGTGGTTTGTGTGTTTGGCTGGTGGAATTAATAGTATCTATTCCAAGATTAGAATAGAATTTTAGTATCTGTGAGACGCATTTGAAAGAATTACTAAGAGAAAAATAGGGGTTGGGGCCTGGAACGGTGGCTCAGTGGTTACAGTGCTTGCCTGGCATGCGCAAGGACCTGGGTTCAAACCCCAGCATTGCATACATGACTAAGTATTGGAGCAACAAAGACCAGATGAAAAACTGAATAAAATCATCAATTCTTTCTTCCCCTCTCTCTCTGTCACTGTCTCTCTCTCTTAGAAAAAACCAAAATGGGGATGGGAATCTTAGGTTTCTATCTGAGGGTCGCCCAGTGGCAATACTGGCTAACAGTTTGGACTTACTGGTCCTCTAGTTTGGAGGCATTATGTAAATTCAGCCTCTCATGCATTTGGGAATCCCTCTTGAATACCTGCCGTATTCTAGGCACCAGGCTAATCGCCTTGAACAAACAGGAGAGGATGCCTGATCTCCTGGGGCTTATGCTCTGGTGGAGCCAGGAGGTAAACTAGATGAAGAAATCAAGTGAGCAGTGTGCTTTATGATGTGTACATTAGGGAGAAAATAAGTCAGGGAGAGAGGACTTGTGGGCGTGGGGTACTGCAGCTTGAGGTGGGGTAGCCATGGAAGGCCTTGCTGAACAGCTGATCATTCAAATGAATCTCCGAAGGACCTGTGGGTATGGCTAAAGGTAGAATGTTCCAGTTAGGGGCAACAGCAAGGCAAATGTCTGAGGCAGGAGCATGCCTGGGAACTTTGAGGTCCAGGGACTTCAAGACTAGTGTGGCTAGAGCTGAGGGTCAGGGGGAGCTAGGATAGCAGAGGTGGAGGAGGGGAGAGGGATGGGGGCAACGCTGAGGAAGGGCCTTGTGGGTACAGTAAAGACTTTAACTCTTGCTCCAAGAGAAGTGGGGAGCATTGGAGGGATTTGAGCCAAAGAATAACTTAATCTGACGTTGGTTTTTCATCATCCTGGGTGTTGCTGTGTTGAGAAGAGACTGTCAGGGCTCAGGGGCAGAAGTGGGGAAACCAGTTGGAAGGCTACTGCTGTGATTCAGGTAAGGGATAATGGTGCTTTAGAACCATAGGTTGTGAGGAGTTTCTGGATTCCAAATAAAAGTTAAAGGTGAGCCAATAGGAGATTCTAGTGGGATGTGGACCTTGGATGTGAGATTCTCTAAGGTTTGGGGGTTGGAAAACCAGTACATATATTGGTGGTTTTGTTCATTATTTCCAAAGATTTTTCTGAGCACCTGTTCTGCTCGCACACTGGGGTTGTCCTAGAAACTGTTTCCAGAGCAAACTTACGTCCTGTAAGGCTTCTGAGCTACCCTGGTGAGGACCTCCAGCATTTTAAGGTGAAGTTCTGGGAAGGACCTTTGAGGTGCCATCTCTTCTGAAACAGTGAGAAAGTCTGTGACAGGCTGGAAATTTTTGCAGAAAGATCTGTAACTTTGTGTGAAAATACTGTTTTATGCTTTTAAATGACATCAACGGGAAGAGTTAGATCTCTTTGACAGGTGGACCTATAGCCTGTAACTCTCCCACTTGACTGGGAAATGTGAAGCCCTGGCATTCAGGGGTCAGTAATACACAGTCCTTGTCTCTGGTGGTCTGTTTTATATTTGGAGAGAAGTAGTTAAACATTTTTCTGAACTGGGGAAAGATACCAGCTCTAGTGTCCTTACTGATGAGTATAGAGGGGTCTGGAAATGGGACTTTGGGATAGAGTTTGTTCCTAGAGGGATAAATGAGGACTGGTCTCAAATACAGCTTCTGATTCAAACGTGGCAGCTGAGTGGATGATAATTAGACTTGGCTGGTGCCAGGGGGGGACATTTGCGTACTCTTGGGAGGATTTCAGGGGTTAACTTGTTGAGTTTTTCTCTGGCTGGGTCTCCATAAATCTCTTTAATCTTTCCTTTCCCCAAATAAATCTCTTTAAATCCCCTTCAATCTCTCTCCTCCTGCTTCTCCTCCTCTCTCTTCTCTGAGGGCTTAGGCATTGGGCCAGCTGGGAATTGTCACATTATTGGTCAGCTTGCCTGAGGGTGGCAGACCCATTCTTGCAGCGTCTCAGATTTCAGGGAGGGCACCTCAGGAGGGAGCCTAAAGCTCACTGGGGACACATTTCTTTAATTAATGAAGAAACTGTCTATAGGTGGCCAACACAAGCCTGGTGCCCCAGTCAGTGGACCCAGGTATCTTTTCCTGACTCCGTGTGGCCAATTCCAGTGCTTATATGGTTAAACCAGGAGGACCTGTGGACACCAGGACAGGTGCCAACATCATTTTTTTTTCTCAGTCTTTTTTTTGGTTATGCATCTGACTTTCTATGGCATTGGAAGCTCACCTTTTCTTTGGGCTAGTTTTAGTTAGATTCCACTTTACTTTTTAAGGTTTATTTTGCAGTGTATAGATTATTCGGGCTTCAGTCAGAGCAAGTTTAACCTCTAAATGGATGCCATGGTCAAGTTCATTCTGTGGCTGATCACATTCATTCCACGGCTTCAGCTATTAGCTGTGCACCTTGTGTTGTTTTCCCTGGTATTTTGGCAGGACTCAGAAACACAGGGCTTCTGTCTCTTGGTTTACACCAGCTCTTGAGGATAAACCTTTTAAGGCAGGCCAAACAGGAAATAGAATCGAAAGCTAGGTCTAGCACTACCATTCATAATTGTGTGTCCCTGGATAGGCTCCTTAAGGTTTCTGAATTAAGATGGTGATAGAAGTTGCTATCTCATCGGATTGTTATAAGGGTTCAGTGACATATAGAGGCATCTGGCACATACTTTGGACTGAATAAGCAGCAGATGTCATCAGGTTGTAAGTAGACTGCTCAGGACTATTTAGGGCCAGTACCAGTAAGGAAGTACCTGCCAGTATGTGTCAGAAGTTGATTTTTGGAAGCTCTTGTTGCAAATATGCAGGGTCATGCAAATGTGACCTGTCAGAAATGATTTCAGCAACCATAAACAGGTCCACATTCAGCAGGGAAAGAACGATTACAGTTTGTTCCTCACAGCATAGGGCACACGGAATGGGTACAGTTAGCTCCTGGCTGGGTCCGTTGCTTTCCAGCTGTGTAGCTTTGGAGGAATTATTTTATGGTTCTGAGCTCAGGGCCTCGTGTGTAAAAGCAGGAGAACCCGGAGACCTAATCTTGGGGTTGTGGGATGGTGCCAGGCTTCTCTCATTAGTCCCTGCTCCCCGGAGGCCATTTGCACAGATCTGAAGGTACACTGAGCCACTCAACATTTGCTCTCAGCAGGAGGTGATTAGTTCTTGTAGTGCTGGCATTAGCGGAGACACTCAGCCTGAAACATCCTTTGGGCCACTCGTGGGTTGGGGTTAGTGCTCCATGTCACAGGCTCATCCCTTCCTCTAGCTTATCAGCTTTGCCTCTCTGGCCCTCTTGCTGCTTCCCAAGCTGGGTGTGGAAAGTCTGTCCCTCTCCTCCTGAGCTGGTGGTCTTCCCACCACACTCAGCCTGGGCTCCTCTTCAGCTTCAACGTGCTTTTCTTCTGGAGACTGACTTCCATGTTTCTGCTTTGTTTCTTCTTGGAAATCGTAGTTTGATTTGATGGCTCACGAAGCAGCGTCTTTCTATCACGGAGCTGTGTGGTTTAAAATCTGCACGTGCTGGATTTATTTTGATGATCAGGTGTTTGAGAATGGCAGCATGCGTGTGTGACACCACATGAGCACATGCAGCGATTTGTTTAAAAATCTCCCGGGGCTGGGAGTGTAGAGCGCTTGTCTACCCTGGAGCACCAGGGAAGCTCTGAGCGGCTGTCCCGGGCTCTTTATGGCAGAGGTTCCGGTGGGAGTGGGAGAAGGTCTTAAAAGCTTTTAATTTCCCAGGTCACAGCAGATGACGCTTAAGCTGATTTCCAGATTGGGCACTGTTCTCACTTTCTTTTGTTTGGGAACTAGGGATTGAACCCAGAGGTGCTTACCCACTGAGCCACATCCCCAGCCTTGTTTTACTTTTTATTTTTAAGACAGGGTCTCATTAAGTTGCTTAGGACTTTGCTGAATTTGTAATCCTCCTGTCTCAGTCTCCCAAATTGCTGGGATTACAGGCATGTGCCACTATGCCTGGCACTGTCCCTTGTCTTGACTGCTCCATTTTAGCTCTTTAAATGGCCAGTGTCTGGGGTCATGATTTTTTTGGAACCTAACAGGGAGAAGAGGGGGCCAAATGTTGCAGAGCCAAATTAGTTAATATTCTATTTGTTGAAATGCTGTTTCTCTGTCTTTCATGACCATGACACAGATCACTGAAACTGGTTTGATAATAAATTGGATTTGATCCTGTGCATGGTATCTGAAGGTATTGCATTAAATAAAACCTGATTTTCAGTGACATGCTTGTCTGCCTCCTCCCACCAAGGCCCAAAGTATTATGGAGGAAAAGAAAACAAAAACAGCTCCAAACCCCAAACCTTCATAGTTTTAGCAACTTTGGGTGGAAAGAAGAGCAGAGATGTAGTCGGGAGGTCTCATGGAGTGACCCACAGGGTAGTGTCCTCTGACCCCAAATTGCAGCCCATGTATGGGCTGAAATTTCCTTAATCTTGTAAACAAAATGACTTCTTGAGATTTGTGTTAAAACTTTAGGCAGATACCTTGCAAAAGGTTGAAAGACTGCCAGACATTTACTGTGCACGAGATTCCAGGACCAGGACTTTTCCTCCAGCCCTTGAAAGAAGGAACGTTTGAATGGGAGGAGGGAGAGACTGGAGGTCATTGTGGTCTTGCAACCTGGGGGAATGGAGAACTCATGTGGGTTGCAGACTTGGAATTTGAGGGCCTTAAGGCGAGCGAGAAGGAGGAATGGGGTGGCGGGAAGGATCCAAGGCCACTTACATTAACTGTTACAAACTTGGGCGCTGGGTTCCATCCCCAGCACTGCAAAACAAAGTGAAGCAAAACAAAACAAAAAAATACCCCCATACACTTGGGCCATAAAGGGGTGGGCCCCACGTCGAGGGCCCTGAGGGCTTCACCTGCTCGCCCTCCTCCCCCAGCTCAAGGGCTCCCAGGGCCAGGCCAGTACCAGTCGCCTCCTGGACTCCAGGCCCCTCTAGGCCTGGTATGACCCCATAGACAAGGAAAACTGTCAGTTCTGTAAGAATGTGCCTCGAATAACAGCAAAAGCTTACAACAAACTTTTGGAACAGAACTTGTATAAAAGTTGGGGACATCCTGGATTTGGCAGTAATCTGCAAGAATCATATTCCTTGGATTCTCTTTGCCTCCGTTAGCGTGGCTGATAAAAATGGAGTTTGTGGTCCTAGTGATGATTAAAAAAAAAAGTTGGCCTTCTGGGGTTCTTTGGTTCTTTTTGTCAACTGGGATATAATAATAATGCTTCGTATTTGAGTGGGTTTTTTTTCTTTCTTTAAAGATTGTGATTAAAAAACACATAAAACCTTGGTGCTTGCCTGGCAAGTGGAAGGGTGCGGGTTTGAACCCCAGCACTATGTACACAATAAAGTATTGAAGCAACGAAAGCCAAATGAAAAAACTGAATAAAAATTGATTCTCTCTCTGTCCCTGTTTCTCTCTCTCTCATAAAAAAATACACAAAACTTAGCATTTTGACAATTTCTAACATTCACATTGTTACACTACCATCTCCACCGTTCATCTCCAGAACTTTTCCCTCTTCCCAAACCAAACCTCTTTCCTCCTCCCCCAAGTATCTGGCAACCACCAGATGCTGCCCCTGTGAATCTGACAACTCTAAGTGCCTGAATTTGGGTCTGTTCTGTTTCACTTAGTGTATCTTCAGGGTTCAGGGTTCATTCTTCTTGTATCAGGGCTCAGAATTTCTGAACTTTTTGAGCCAGGTAATGCTCCACAGTATGGTGCAGCACATTTTGCTTATCCATTCATTTGCTGATGGATGTGAATTGCTTCCATCTCTTGGTTACGGTGCTTACCGCTGCCAAGAGCGTGGGTGTACAGATCTCTCTGTGAGACCCGCTTTCAGTTCCTTTGAGCATATATTCAGAAGTGCAGTGGCTGTGCATGGTAGTTCTGCTGAAAGTGTTTGTTTTTGTTTTTGTTTTTTAAAGAGAGAAGGACAATGAGAGAGAGAGATTCAATTTTATTTAGTTTTTCATGTGGCCTTTGTTGCTCCAGCACTTCATTGTGTACGCAGTGCTGGGGTTTGAACTTGTGTCTTTGCGCATGCCAGGCAGATGCTGTAACCACTGCGCCACCGCTCCGGCCCCTGTTGAATGTTTCAAGGAAGTGCCATGCTGTTTTCCATAGCTGTGTGTGTTTTGCAGTTTGCAAAGTGGTGTTTTTGCATCCATGATTCCTTGGAAAGCCCTGTGACTGAACTGCAATTATTGCCCTCAGATAGGAAAACAAAGGGTCAAAGAGGTTAAATGACTCATGTTAAAATGTTGCTAAGTGGCAGGTGGAGGTAGAGGAGTCTTCTGACTCCCAGTTCAGGGCTTTTCCTCCATCTCAGGTAGCCAACAAGCTGATTAGTGGAGTTGATGGAATAGAGAACCACCACTGATAGGAAGAAAAAAGAAAAAAGACCCACCCCTCACCATTCTGTGGTTGTATTATGGTGGGATGGGAGGTTGCTGAGTTCCGCACTGCTGTGAACTGGCCCTGGCAGGAGGAAAGCTCTGATTTGTATCTCTTGCTGATTCCCATGGTGTAAATGCTTCTCCCTGGGTGCCTGGATTTCAAGCTCCCCATGGTTTAACAGCCTACTTGGAAAACCCATGAATTAGGCTTTCAGCGCCAGCACACCTCTGAAGGAGGAGGACGTCAGGAGAGCTGAATCTCATTCTGACCTTTTCACTGAAGAACCAGAATCTTGATTTCTCCTCTCTGGGCCTTGGTTATCTTGTCAAATGGAGATAATTACACCTGAATTACACCTGCTTACATTGATAAGTCCCTAATGAGATAAGGCATGTGTGATGCTGATATATAGTGAGGCCAAATACAAACCGAAGGTGTTATTATCTTACAAAGATGATAGCTTTCAAAATATTCCTTTCTCAGGGCTGTAGCTGTAGCTGTAGCTCAGTGGTAGAGTGCTTACCTAATGTATGCAAGGCCTTTTGGGTTTGATCCTCAGCCTCACCAAAAAAAAAAAAAAATTCTTTCTCATGAATGTTAGTATCATAATCACTTTTTGAAACCTAACTATCATCTTTTGGGTAGGATTCCCAAAGAAGTTGGGTCGTATATTGACCTTGAATCTACAAATGTCAACACAAACCCTAAAGTTTGATTCAGGTGTCCTTACATTGTTTTCATTCTCAAGGTTCAAGAGATTGGTACTGTAAGAAGAAACTTTTCAAAGAAATTGTCAGAGGAACTTATCATCCTTGTAGAGAATTTGAAAAATATGGAAGGGACTTGTCCAAGTTTGTTTTCTGTTGCTATAACTGGATGTCAGAGACTGGGAAATTTATAAAGAGAAAAGTTTATTTCATATCTCAGTGTTCTGGAAATCCAAGAACATGATCCCAGCATGTGTTTGGCTTCTGGTGAGGGGGCCTTCTTGTTGTTGGAGACCCACTGTAAAGTCCCAAGGTGACACAGGACATCACATGATGAGACATAAAGTCACTTCTCATAAAGCCACTATTGCAGTCATGGGAGCCCCACCTTCGTGACCTCATTTAATCTTAATTACCCTCATGACTTTGTCTAATCCTAATTATTCCTCACCTCCAGATATCATTAATGTGTGATTTTTGTGGATTAAGTTTCTGCTTATGACTTCTGGGGAACACACCTGAACTGTGGCATATCTAAAGACCATAAGAGTGAACTTCTTGGCTGGATGGACTCTGAGCAGTCCTTCCAGGGTTGGGGGTGTAGAGAGAACTCAGGAGATGGCCCAAGGGCCATGATGGGCTATGGCGAGACTGTGGATATTTACTAATTGGCAATACTATTGGTGTTTCAGTATTTGCCAACTGGTGGGGTTGAACCACCGCACAAGGTTGAAGGTTGGCTCTGGATATCAGAGTGGAGCCGTCTTTGCTGAGCACCATGGGTGTCTGATTTTATTAAGTGGTGGTTGTGGTGATGGCATTGCTTGGGTTATTGTCATAGTCACCATCTCTATCCTCTTCCCACCTCTAAACACATTCTCAGAGCTGGCAGTGTGACTCACAGGAACTGGTGCCAGGATGAGACCCTGCTCAACAGAATTCCAGAGAGCTAATTTTACATGTGAGAAAAAGGAGATAAAAAATATTCATATCCAAGCGTGGCTGACTTTCCCTCGTTGGGACAAGACATGGGAAGCTGGCTTCTCTGTTGCTTGGTGAAAAAAGTAAATACTGTCCAATACATGGCCCTTTCTTCTGCCGAAGCACAGACGTCCGAAGCCTACAGGCCAGCCTCTCCTAGAAGAGTCTTCAGAATCAACGTAGTCTTGTGATTTGACGATGGGGACTTTCTGACACCAGCAGAGACCAGCTGGACCAGCTCTCTCCTTGTGTGAGCCACTGAACCCAGGCGTTTTGTGATCTTGTGAGCTGCCTGAGGTCCCACACTTATGCTTGACAGCATCCAGACCATGGCAGCTTTGGCTATTCTCTCCCTGCTGTGTGGCCCCTGAGGATGCTGGGAGTGAACTTGGAGAAGCCCTGCCCCAGCCCCAGTCAGTGATGATTACTAGAGGAGAGCCCTCTGCTGGGTTTGCCTGTGCCCGTCACTGTCACATCCGTGTCCTTGGTGATTTGCTTAGCAGGTGCTGTGAGATGACCACCCGAGGTTGTGATGGGCTCCAGGGAGAGCTCAGAGCTGGCAGTTGGTGACTTTGCCTCCTCTGCTTGCCTTCCCCTTCTGTGTTATAACTCTCAGGCCAGGTGTCCCCCGGTCGGAAGATGGACCTGCAGCCAAGGAGCCCTGTGATGCCTGTGGGGTCTCACCTGAAAGCCCTGCGTCAGGGTTGTCTGTGCTCAGGCCTGTGGGCCTGCTTCCCCACCCAGTAGAGCAGGTCTCACACGCACACAGCTCCTAGGCGAGTGAGTCACCCAGATGCTCAGGAAACGTTTGCTGAGAAAATGAATGGGTCAGCGGAAGCAAAGCAGCACTAGCTTCGATGAGTTCAAATCCTACCTGTGCCACTTCGGGTGAGCTACATTTGAGTTTTCATTGAAGTAGAGATAACAATACCTACTTTTCCAGTTTATAGAGAGGTTTTGTTACTAAAAAAAAAAAAAAAGGATATAAAGCATGCTACACTTATTATTATAAGTGCACACAAGGAAGAGGGACTGACTTAATTTATATTACAGGTGCACAAGGAAGGGAGACTGACTTAATTTATATTATAGGTGCACAAGGAAGGGGGACTGACTTAATTTATATTATAGGTGCACAAGGAAGGGGGACTGACTTAATTTATATTATAGGTGCACAAGGAAGGGGGACTGACTTAATTTATATTATAGGTGCACAAGGAAGGAGGACTGACTTAATTTATATTATAGGTGCACGAGGAAGGGGGACTGACTTAATTTATATTATAGGTGCACAAGGAAGGGGGACTGACTTAATTTTTAAGCAGATGGATGTTGGACCCCCTCATGTGATGGACTTCTTTGGAAAGACCTCTGTCTCATACCTTCAGAAGGATCTTTAGAGATTCATTTTTTTTTGAGTTTAAGAAATTAGTCATTAACAGACATTTATGGATCAGGATCAGTGTAAAAGAGTTTGTTAGAGTGAGATGGGAGAGTGATTTTGAAAATCGTAAGGGATTGGACTAGACTTAAGGGGTGGCAGTAATGTTGAGTATGCCAGGGAGGAGGCTGGAGGTTGGTAGAGTCAGCCAGTCCCAGCTCTCACTCACTCATCCATTTGTTCAGGAACAACTAAGTGATGCCTACTAGGCGAGAAATGCAGTGAGGGCCCAGCGTGTTCTGCCTCTCCGCCTGTGATGGCTATGCTTATGCCCCACATGGCCTGTGTGAAGAAGAATGGGATTTGTTTTCAGTTGGGAGCTTCAATCTTGCAGCTCCCTCCTATCGCTCAGATGAGGGAGGGGTCTTGCCTGCTGCCCCTGGGAGGCCCTGCCTTGACAGGGTGGACACAGTGTGCTCTGAGTCTTCAGGACCAGTGACTCGTGACCCCCCAGCTCCATCACCAGTGGCTGTACTCTCTTGTAGGTCTTCTTGAATGTGTAGCCTCAACCTGGGGATGTGGCCCTCCTGGATGCAGGAACCTCCCAAAATCTTGGTTAACCGTGAAGGTCCTTTACAATTGGAATCCTTCTAAAGCTCCCCAGGAAGCTGGGGTTTGGGGTCTGCTGTGTGGGCTCCAGTGTGGCCAGTGGACCCTAACCCTGAAGAAGACTCCTGGGTTCTCTGAATCCTGGTCAGACCAGGTCTCTCTTTACCATCCCAGCTGGCCCTGGGATTTTGAAAGGGAGAAACTTGAACTAGTCCTGGTGCTAGAAACGCAAAAGGATTTGTCTGACCAGGACCACCTGGAAATACACCTTAGCTTATTCCCCTTGGTGAGACTTCAGATACAATTTGGAGAATTGTGGGACTGATTCACAGTGTTTTGTTTTTAAGTTTATCAAGTTTTATAGATTGAGAGTCTGCTCCATGCCACACACCAAGGAAGTGTTGGTAAACAAAACGTGGTTCTTGTCCTTAGGGAGCTTTTGGGACAGGCTTGTAATTTCAGTTCCATGTGACAGTATGACAGTAGGGAGGAACACAATGTGCAAGTGAGGAGGAGGGGACACCTTGTCAGAATCGAGGGCTCAGGGACAGTGATCCAGGCTGCTGCTAAGAAAGTTCTAGATATCAGAAATGGAAAAAGCTTCAGTCATGAATAGTGTTCATTATTATTCACTGAGCAGGGCCTTAATGCTATGGCAAGTGCAGTATTTTACATGAATTCTCACATTAAAGCTGCCCAGAATTCCAATAAAACAGATACTATTGTTATCACCATTTTAGATTCAAGGAAACTGAGGCCCAGAGAGGTTAAGTAATTTGGCCAAGGACACATAGACCTATTTAGCCTCAGACAGGAACTTACATCCAGATCCTAGTAAGTTGCCTGTCTGAGGTCAAAATCAGTGGTCATAGCTGTTACTCTACAGTGTTCCCCTTGAAGGGGTTGATGAATTTTGTTCCCTGGATTCTTTTTTTCTTTGGTGGTGGGTCCCAGGGGTTGAACCCAGGGGTGCTTAACCACTGAGCAATGCCCCCAGCCCTTTTCATTTTTTATTTTGAGCAAGGGTCTTGCCAAGTTGCTTAGGGCCTCACTAAGTTTCGGAAGCTGGGTTTGAACCTGTGGTCCTTCAGCCTTAGCCTCCTGAGACGCTGGGATTACAGATGTGCACCATTGCTCCCAGTCCGTCTGGATTCTTAACAGAGAGAATTGGACATGTACCTGTATCCCTATGGAGCAAAGCAACATATGTCATATAAACATAAGTCAAAGTGTTTTAGGGGTTCTTAGGGAAGAGAGGGAATTTTTAACATGATAGATGGAGACCAATCATTCCTTACCAAAGGGAGCTGCTATCTGGTATAGCTCTTGAACGAACAAGCCACATGCCGATGGTAGTTAGGTATTCATTTCACAGATGTTTTTGAAGTGCTGATGTAGGCCACTGCTGTCCCAGCTGGGGCGGCTTCAGTGATGAATGAGAGATGTGGCCCCTTCTTCCTGCTCACAGTATGGTGTCCTGTAGGTGGCCCCACCCTTTTCCAGTCTCATTCCCTGCCCCATTGCCTGCCTGCACCCTCATCAGGGTCTGCGCCCTTCCCCAGAGGCACCCAGATCCACGCAGCCCTGCTTTGGGCTGCCCCACCTGAGCTCTTTGAATCTTGGAACCATCTGTGGAGGGTCAGCTCTCTTTTTCTTTTGTGCGAGCGCCTCTGTCTGGTGCACCTGAAGCCCCTTGAAAGTAGTGACATTTTCTCAGGGTGACTGATTGCCTCTGCATCTCCCCAAACACCCAGCACGCTGGGTGATGGATGGAGCACTCAGTTTGTCTTAAAACTTCCCGAGCCACAGAATTGCCTCAGCGGGTACTGAGGGAGCCTGCTTTCCTAAATGCTTTTGTTACTGATAAGCTCCTGGGAATGTTCTTCCATGTTTTCTTCCTCTGGATTTGGTCTGCTTTGTCACCCATTTCCCACGTGTGGATTGCTCACCGTGGGGATTAGCTGTGGTCCATTTTGAATCCATGGGCTCTGCCCCGCTTCCTCCCTTGGCTGTTTGTGTGGCTCTTTGTGTGGCGGCTGGAGGCCTGGCCTTAGGAGAAGAAGCTGCACTGTGAGAAGTATCTGGAGGATATAGACTTAGTGTTGCTTTCCCCTCCAAAAACATCCATCATGCCAGGCATGGTGGGGCACACCTGTAATCCCAGCGGCTCGGGAGGCTGAGGCAGGAGGATTGCAAGTTCAAAGCCAGCCTCAGTGACTTAAGGAGGCCCCTGAATAACTTAGCGAGACCTTGTCTCAAAATAAAATATAAAAAGGCTAGGGATGTGGCTTAGTGGATGAGCACCCCTGGGGTCAAAGCCTAGTACCAAAAAAAAAAAAAATTCTTCCTGGATAATGATCAATGACACTTGTCTCCTTTGGGCAGCCCAGGTTGGCCACGTCCCAGGGTATCCTCGCCAATGCACTTCTATTATCCTGTCATTTAGATTTGGGGGCATCTTTTCTTACGTATGACTTGTGGTCCTGTGATTATTCCTGGAAACAGTGTGTATTTGACTTCTTTTTTTCCTATTTTTTTAAAAACCCTCACACATTGGGCCCTTTAACGGTTTTATGACTTTTTTTTCTGCATTTTAGTTCATCTAATTTCAGAGCATGTTACCTTAGCTGGCATTATTTTTCTTCAAAAGATGTGATGTCTATAGAACTGAAGAAAGG
Source organism: Aplodontia rufa (assembly GCA_004027875.1). Lineage (NCBI taxonomy): Eukaryota > Metazoa > Chordata > Mammalia > Rodentia > Aplodontiidae > Aplodontia > Aplodontia rufa. The sequence continues at coordinate 44,105 of PVKS010012947.1, forward strand.
ATGAGAAATTTCAGGACATTTATAGTTAGCGCATCCTGATTTTCTCTCCCTCAAAGTTCAACAAATGATTGGTGTCAATGTTCCAGATTCATTGACTCTGAAATAAAAAAGTTGTCTTGGTACCTGGGCCAAACCTTCTGAGTTTAAAAAACAAACAAACAAACAAAAAAATGTGGTTTCCCATTGCCAACACCTGATTTCTCTTAGTACCTGGGCTTCTGAGGAGGTTGCCAGGGCTGGTGTTGGTGAAGGTGTGGAGGTGTTTTGATAAAGGATTACGTGTCTACCAGTACTGAGTGTCTGCTAGGCACTGGGACTTCCCTAGACCCTTGACTACTCGATGGGCTATTGAATCTGTCACATTCTGTGGATTCAGTACTGTACAACAGATGAGAGAACTGATTGTCCTCACGTCACCTGACTAATGAGAATAATTCATGGGGTGGGGTGGGGTAGGGGGTTTGAACCTAGATCTGAAGATGCTTCTGGAAGGCTGTGCTCCTCTCAAAGCTGACTGAAGTGGAGTGTCAGGCCTGCTTCATGGGTATCCTGTAGACTCCTGCATTGGAAATTTTTCTTTTTCTTTTTTTTTGTTACAATGTATTGTAAATGTTGCTCAAAGCTTATTGGATGGGGGTTTACTTTTTCTCAGGGCTTATTAATTTTAAAGAGTCAATATTAGTTGTGTAATAAAGGACTCATCGTATATTATGTATCCCAAGTGGTTTCTTTATATTTTAAATGACTGGAAAGCACCAGGAGATATCCAGTAGGAAAATTAAACATGGCAAACACTTTCCGTTAGGGATCTCCCAGCATGATATGCAGGGCTATTCCTTGCCTTTATTTAGCGTGTCTTGAAATCTCAGTTTCTGTTGTGATTTGCTGGAAGGTGACCTTTCCTGTTGACATAGGCAACTTCTCAGCAATAGGAAACAGTTACAAACTGCATCTTGTGTTAACATCCAGAGATATCAGGAACGTGTAGCTCTTCAGCATTCCAGCTCGAGACTCCAGGTTTGCCTGTGGTTAATCCTGGAGGAAGTATCCAACAGGTGAGCCTAGCTCGTGGCCATTTCACAGCCTCCTGGCCTCATTCCTTCAGAGTCCACTCTGATCGCCTTGGTCCAAGACCCTGATCCCTTCCTGAGCCAGTTTCGCAGATGTTCCACCTGCCCAGTTGTCCAGGGACCCCGAGTGCAAAGATCTCATGCTTTACTGAATGCATCCCAGTCTTGAACTTGAACTTCTTAATGCTTTTTGAATGAGGGTCCTTCCTTTTGCATTTTCCCCTGTGCCCCACAAATCTCTGAGCTGTCCTGATTCCTTTTATTCTTTTAATTACAAAACTTTCTGTTCCTTTCAGACTAATATCACTTTAGTGATTGATTAGTTTTTTGTTTTTTTTTTTTTGTTTTTGTTTTTTTTTTTAGACTGAGAGAGAGGGCTGGAGTGGAGGCTCAGCAGTTACAGTGCCTGCCTGGCATGCTCAGGTACATGCGTTTGAACCCCAGCACCACATATACAACAAAGTGTCATAGAAATGAAAACCACATGAAAAACTAAATAAAATTGATTCTCTCTATCTCACTCTCTCTCTCTCTTAAAAGAAAGTGAGATTTTTTAATAAAACTAATTTTATTTAGTTTTTCATCTGGTTTTCGTTGCTCTGGACCCTTAGTTGTGTACGTGGTGCTGGGGTTTGAACCTGGGTCCTTGCACATGCCAGGCAGGCGCAGTAACCACTAAGCCACCGCTCCAGCCTGATTAGCATTCTTTTAGGGTTAGTGGTTAAAAAAGTTTAACGAACACTAAAGTTTATTAGACACTTGAAAATGGCTTTTATATATAGTACAATCAGACATGTTTTTAGTACATAAAAAATATTGGAGGCACTATTTTAAAAACATTTTCGGGTGTTTCTAGAGTCCTGTGACCTGGGCTTTCTCGGTCAGTGGATCTTATGAATAGACATTTCCTGGGTGGATATGGTACTCCTGTGCCCGATGTTCAGCTCTGCTGCATGCCAGGGATCTGTCTGCACAACGTGGAGTCCCCACTTATAATCCATAAAATGCATGTCAGAATGGTAAACATGGCTGAGGATTTGATGAATAACCTGTGTCATATCTGTGTGTTTGCTTGTTGCCTGGTGTTTATTAAGTGTTCAATCAGTGTTGTCTGAAATCACTCAATTTGGAGCCAGTTTTTGATACTCAGATTCATGGCCAAATAACTACTAGCTATATGTCTTTAGCTAAAAGCCTTCCTTTTTCTTATAGGCTTAGAAATAATATTTTAAATTATAATATATATATTATATATGTATTATATACATCAAATATATCACATATTCTTATATAGTATATATCTTATATGTTATATACTCATATTTGAAAATATATATGAGTGAGCATATAATATATATGAGTATATATGAGTGAGTATAAAATATATATGGGGGAAAGAGAGATAAAGAATCAACTATTTATTTTTTCATCTGGCCCTTGTTATTCTGACATTTAGTTGTGTATGTGGTGCTGGGAATGGAACCTGGGTCCCTGCACATGCCAGGCAAGTGCTCTGAGCCACCACTCCAGTCCCATATTCTTTCTTTTTTTCTTTTCTTTTTTTTTTTGTTAAAGAGAGAGGGGGGGAGGAGAGAGATAGAATTTTATTTATTTTTTCATTTAGCCTTTGTTTCTCTGACACTTAGTTGTGTACATGGTGCTGGGGTTTGAACCTGGTTCCTTGTGCATGGCAGGCAAGCACTCTACCACTGAGCCACCACTCCAGTCCCATTGTAGATTCTTATATTATATACACACACATATATATCATATATATACTACTATGGTTTAGATGTGAGGTGTTCTCCAAAAGCTCATGTGTGAGAGAATGCGAGGTGTAGAGGTGAAATGATTGGGTCATGAGAGCCTCACCCAGTCAGTGAATTGATCCCTGATGGGAAGTTACTGAGGGCTGTCTGTAGGCAGGTAGGGCGTGGTTGGAGGAGCTGGGTCCCTGGGGGACCTGCCTTTGGGGTGTACATTTTGTCCTTGTGGAGTGGAGTTGTCTCTGCTTCCTGGGGCGGGTTCCCAGCTATTCTTCTTCTTCACACCCTTCCAGCCATGATGTTCTACCGCACCTCTAGCCCTGATGAATGGAGCTGGCTATGCACTGAGACCTCTGAAACTGTGAGCCCCAAAATAAACTTTTCCTCCTCTAATTGTTCTTGTCAGGTCTTTTTTTTTTTTTTGTCACAGTGGCAATAAAGTTAAAACATATTTACATATAAATATGTATGTATGTATACATACATATATATTTAAATGTGTCAGAAAGTGAATAGATGAGTGTAAATCCTTTATTATTAAAAAAAATAAAGGAGGGAGGTGTCATTTTAAACATTGTCTTTGTGTATGAAGGGCAGGGATTACTAAATCTCTTGGTAATTGGTAAGTCAAAGCATAGCCCAGCATATTTAATATTTGGTGTGTGAAGTTGAAAAGAGATGAGAGTAGTTTAGTACACACACACACAAACACACACACACAATTAATATATTCCAATTGCTCCAGGAGCATTTGGAAAAGATCCTTCCAGGTACTTGAAAGAGAGAAAGAGAGAAACAATTTTATCTAGTTTTTCACGTGGCCTTCATTGCTCTGAGACTTTGTTGTGTGTGTGGGTGCTAGAGTTTGAACTCACGTCCTCATGCATGCCTGGCGAGCGCCAGAACCACTGAGCCACCACCCCAGCCCCTTCCTTGGTACTTTCTACGTAGTCCAGCAGAGCTCGGAACAGGCAAGGCATTTGCTGTCTTCTTCTCCAGCATATAGAGGTCACAGGCCACGTCCCCGTGGTGTCTTAGGGTTCTCATTGCTAGGAGTGAGGAGAGAGGGCTGTGAGTGACAGCTCTGTTGGTGTGGGCCTGGAAGCTTCGAGTAGGAGGGGCATGGGAGCTGGCCTCTGGGATTGAGCACCAGGAGAAACCCTTTTTTTCCTGTAGGTCTGAATCCAGCAGAGCCATTATTGTGATACTGTTCCTGCTTCCAATTAAGAGGATCAATGATTTTAAATGTGAGAATGAAGGTTTTGTAATGCTTCAAGAAATCAGTCATACTTGTAGCCTATTTTATGTAATAGCTATTCAGTTTGGCAACAGAAAGGACAAAAAAAAAAAAAAATCCCCCGCTTTATGAAGCAGCTAACATAACGACACCTTTGCTGTTCATGTGATTATTGCCCTATTAAATAGAATGATTTTACCAGGATGGTGTCCCAGTCAATATACACTTAAGAGCATTTTTCAGCTAACTTAAGGCTCACATGCTCAGTAATGATATAATTGGCTGCTTGGTCATTTATCCATCTCTTTGGAGTTAAAATGAATAGTTTGAGGTTCAGATGAAAACAATGAAAAGTGTTTGCCTGTGTGAAGTAGCTGGGGCATTTTATAACTCTCTCCCATTTTGATTTAGTTGAAAGCTTTCCTTTTCCCTTTAGACCTAGAAATAAAAAGGAGGTAAAAGTGAAAAGAAGACCCGGCTGTGCCTTGACAATAATAGCAAAAGAAGGTCAGTTTTGTACATACATTGAGTCCTAACAATAGAGCCGGCACCTATAAAGTCATAGAATTAATGCTGCCCCTTCCTGGTGTGGTCACAGCTAGTCTTGGGCAATTGGGATGAAAATATGTATTCTGCAAAGAAAACTTTTGAGCAGCATTTCTTAAAAAAAAAAAAAAAATAAGGGAGGCAGGGACTAGAGCAGTGGCTCAGTGGTTGGCGCGCTTGCCTGGCATGTGTGAGGAGCTGGGTTCAAACCCCAGGACCATGTAAAAAACTAAGTGTTGGGAAAACAAAAACCAGATGGAAAAATAAATAAAATTGATTCTTTCTCCTCTCTCTTAAAAAAAAAAAAGGAAAGGAGAAAATGGGAAGCAGGAAGAACTAGGAAAACATGGTGCTTTTTTGTGTGACATATCATGTATGACATCCCTCAGGCAGCCAGGCTTAGCATGGCTCAAAATGTCCCCCCTTTGTTTTGCAGATGTAGGGACATTGTGGACTTTCAAGTTTTAGAAGGTGAGTCTGGAGAGGGCCTTGTGAACATCTAATTCTTTAATCAGGTCTGCCGGGTGCCTTTCACAACAAGCGAGTGGCAGATTCAGTTGGAATTCTCCAAGTTCGGGTGTGCAGGGTGCTTTCCCTTATTGCCTTGGGATTTCAGATGCTGAACCTCTTTAGGGGACAAAAATGCATCAATTCTTCTTTGTCACAGGTGAAATGGCTTTGGCCTTCCTTCCTTTCTTGCTCCTGGTGCTTTATCCACTGCCCCTGCAGGGGTAGCCTAGCATAGTACTTGGGAGCCTCTGCTCAGGCTGTTGGGAGAATCAAACCAACCAGCAGATGCGAAGTTCTTAGCTCCCTGCTTGGCCTGAGTGCCCGGTCATTGTGAGCTGACCGTCAGGAGTTTCTTGACGTGGATGGCTCTTCCACCCTTTTCTATAGCAGTGGACTGTTTTCTTTCTGGAGACCAAGTATGAGTACAGGATCCTTATCTGCTAAATTAGTATTGGGTTTATTTTTATTAGTGCTTCGTGATTTTTAGTTGATGAGTGTTCTCTTGCGGCTGATATTATGCGGGAGCCCTGCGTGCCCGTGTCCCCTCTGCAGACAATAGACATGTTATGCTGGTTTAATTTGCATCGTCTGTTAGCAAGCTCATGGCTCAGCAAAGCCTGGCACTGGGCACACAGGCGGTGGCGGGCTGGTTGCAGAAGGAGCTCGTGTCTTCTTGTAATTGCTCCTACGAAGTGGACACAGCCCTGTTTCGTCTTTTATTCTTTTTTCCCTTGATTGCCGATGTGGTGCTCAGCTTTTGGAGACGGAACTTCTGTGAGGTGCATGCACTTTTCACAGCTAGGAAAATGCATTGCTGTTCGACTCGTTCACAGGCTTGATTACACAGGCTGAGTGTTCTGAAGGGCGTGTGTGGCGTCCAGAAGCAACTCAGGTTCCCCCTTGAAGCCTGGTTAGTTTTCTATCTTGCTAACTGGATAATTTCAGATGTGCTGTTAGCTGGTGACAGGAGTCTGTTTCACTGGTAGAAATGATGAGTTTGGCAGTGTCATTTCAGGTGACTTGGGGACAGAAAGTAAGAATAAAACTTTTAAAAGAAAAAATTGATTTTATGTATACTCCCACTTCTGACATGTAAAGTATGGGTTCATTTTTGGAGTGCTTGGTGAAAGTCCCTGGGCCCCAGGGGCCCCAACAAACCAGGCATGGCCACCTGTCCCCAGAATGCCAGTCAGAGACCAGCAATGGTAGAAGGCAGGAGAGGAGCTTTAATCACCATGGCCACACTGAGAAGAACAGATGGTGTAGTGTGGTGTGGTGACCAAAGATCTGTCTTCAAGGGTCAGAAACTCTGAGGTCGGATCAAAGGCAAGGGTTGGGGGCTTGCATGCCTGGGGGGCGTGCAGAGCTGGCGGAGTAGGTCACCTTGGTCAGGCCATGGTCTGGTTGATCATTATCTCAGACCTGGTTCTGTGAAGCTCTGGGGAGGTCATCAGCGCTGCAGGGGGCGTTTTGGTTCCCATAGTGAGAGGAGCTCCTAAGTAGGGTTCCATCATGGGGTAACTGCTCTGGTGGGTCCCTTCATAGGTGTCCTGCTCTGCAAGGCTCCACATTGCTTGGGGGTGGTTTGATCTCTTGTCATAAAGGTCTTATTAACCTGTGGTTCCTGGAATCCAAGGTAACTGCAGAAGAAAGTGGCTCAGAAGGGAAAAGAGAGAAAAAGGTAAGAAGAGGCAGAGAGGGACAAAGTGAGTTGGTTAGGTCAGTGACCGGGCCCCACCTTCAGGGTTTCCCACTCCAACCTCTGGATGCCAGCCGGGTACCCTGCGTTTCCGTTCTGTCACGAACTAGTCACCGTTCTTGCAGACCCTGCAGGTGAAGGGCTCAGTCCCACAGGCTGCCCCCACTTCACCGGACTGTACCAAGCTTCAGCCTGTGACTCGCACTTCTGACCAACTGGCTGTAAGTCAGGGGTTCCCACGAGCCCCTCCTCAGGTTTGACACGTGCTCCCGTGGCCTGCGGAACTTAGGGTGGCACTCACTTACATTTACTAGTTTATTAGAAGGGATGAACAGCTAGATGCCGAGGTGTGCGGGGCAGCATCCCCAAGGGTCCTGAGGGCAGGAGCTTGTATCCCTGCAGGCCCTGGGGTGTGCCCTCTGCAGGCCTGCTGCTATGCTCACCAGCCAGGAAGCTCTCGACCCCATCATTTAGGGTTGTTATGAAGATTCCATTATGTAGGTGTCACTGATCCAGTCGTTGGCTATTGTTTATTAACTCAATCTCCAGTTCCTCTCCCTGCCTGAAGTTAAGAGGGTGGGGATGACCACGCCAACCTGTAATCATGTGATTGGTTCCTCCGGCACCCACCCCCTGTCTTGAAGCTAAGGGTCCCTTAGCTACTATTTTTTTTTCCAGTGCTGGGAATTGAACCCAGGTACCCTCTACCACTGAGCTACTTCCCCAACCCTTTTTATTTTTTATCTTGAGACAGGGTTTTGCTAAATTGCTTTGGGCCTTGCTAAGTTGCAGGGGCTGGCCTCCAACTTGCCGTCCTTCTGCCTGGTATTAAAGGCATGAGCCACTGCACCCAGCCACCAGTCATTTCAGTAGCATGCGTGAAGACTCTCTTTTCACTCCTGAGATTCCTACCAACCTAGACGCTTTTAAGTGAAGAGCTGGGGCCTAAGACCAAATATAACAAAAGATGCATCTCTCATTCTGGTCACTCAGAAAGTTTCAAGGGTTTTTAGAAGCTGTGCATTAGGAACTAGGTACAGAATATATATATATATATATATATATATATATATATTCCTTGTCACATCAAATTTTCAGTTGATCAGTTTTATGCTACCCTGTAAAAAAGCATGAAAGAACAATGGTTGCATATGGAATTTATTAATGAAAATCAGGTTTCAGAACATGAGCCAGGTCTCTCAGCATATACTTGCCCCACGTGCACCTTGGATCTCTTTATCTCTGCCCTTTTCTCCTGTGATGCTTATGCTTGCTATTGAGGCTCAGAGAATGATGCCCCATTAAATATGGCTTTTTTTTTTTTTTTTTGGCAC
>PVKS010012948.1:0-52282 GCA_004027875.1 Aplodontia rufa
TCTCTCTCTCTGTGTCCTTCTCTCTTAAAAAATAAAAATAAAAAAAGGAATCCTTGCTACTGCATATTTTATAGCAATATATAGTGCCCATGTAAAAAGCAGCTTCTTACGCAAATGGTTGCCTATCATTGTTTCTTTCTTGTTTGTTTTTGCTGACTAAAATATCTTAAGGGAACAGCACATTTCTCCTGATTCAGATATTGGTTCTTTGTACCTCAGTTTTGGCTGCTCTAGAAGACAAATACATTTCTTGAGATGCCCCTCAGGAAGGTCTAGTGTAAAATTCAGGAGTGGCACATTTAGGTCAGACTACTTCAAATATCTAAAGTTTTTGAAAACCCCAACAATTTTCATGGACTATGCTCAATAATTAGACAAACAGAAACTAATTTATTTCACATGCTTTCTCTACTTGGCTTCAAAGGAATCAAAAGAATATGTACATATCATAACAAGATAAAAATAAAAGGGGCAAAATAAGACTAAGTAAAATTAAAATGCACATTATAAGGTACATGGACTACCTAGAGATAGGCTACAAAATTGGTTTTAGATGTTCTTTTTTTAACTTTTTTTAAGAGAGGGAGGGAGAGTGAGAGAGAGAGAAAGAGAGAAACAATTTTTTTTATTTAGTCTTTCATGTGGCTCCCATTACTCCAAGACTTGGTTGTGTACGTGGTGCTGGAGTTTGACCTTGTGTGCTTGAGCATGCTGGGCAAGCGCTATAACCTCTAAGCCACCGCTTCAGCCTCTGGCTTTAGACTTTCTAGCAATCAGCACCATAAGTAAACATAATAAATCATTTTGATACCTGTAAGATTAAAACAAACCAGCTCAGGGGCTGGAGCAGTGGCTCAGCGGTTTCGGCGCTTGCCTGGCAAGCACAAGGACCCGGGTTCAAATCCCAGCACCACGTACACAACTACGTGTTGGAGCAACGAGGGTCATGTGGAAAACTAAATAAAGTTGTTTCTCTCTTTCTCTGTCTCTCTCACTGTCCCTCTCTTTAAAAACAAAAACAAAAACAATACAAAACCCAGCTCAGGGCTGGAGCAGTCATTCAGTGGTTAAGACGCTTGCCTGGCATTCACGAGGATGCAAGTTTGAATCTCAGCACCAAGTACACACAACAAAGTGTCAAGTGTTGGAGCAACTAAAGCCACATGAAAAGCTAAATAAAATTTATTCTTTCTCTCTCACTGTCCTTCTCTCTCTTGAAAAAAAAAAAACAGCTCTTTGAATGGAAAATACTTCTTTCTGATATTGTAATTTGAAAGGAAAATTTTCTTTGAGTTCTCATGTCAAATATTTGTTGTACTACAATAAATATCCTTAAAAATATTCCTACAGGAATTACTATAATGAGTTTCACAGGGCTGCTTCTTTTGTTCCTTAATGTAAGCAGTTAAAAAACAGAAATGCAAGTTGGTTAGGCTAGTCTATGCAAAGAGTAAAGTTTTTGTTGGAATGGTGGAGGAGACACAAAATCAGGTAGGTCAGATATATCTCACTAATTGTAGCATAAATTTTAAAGTATCTGTAGAAATACAAGGATAGAATATGTTTTAGAAATCCTACAAAAATATATTTTTTGAAACTAAATTTTTAGTAAGTTTCATGTGAAAAGACAGTTTAAAGTTATATGTACAAGCCCTTCTTTTGTTAATTAACGGCAGACACATTAATTAGACTGACACCATTTTATAGAAGTTAAGCCTAATCAGGACGTGTTAGAACAGACACCATCTAATTTCAAACAACGTAACTTCCCACGGAATCCTCAAGGATTAAAGTAGTTGAAATAAGTACCTGGAATTGTAAGCACTTAAAAGTTGTAGATTATTTACTAAAAATAAACATAAATAACTATTTATCTACATGTATGGCTGAAAGATCAAATATATATCTGAGCAAATAACATATAAGTAATGGTTGTTTAGCTTAAAGAAATATTCATTCTTTGGGACTTGACATTTGGAATAAAAATTGATTAAAAATGTTCTGACTACAGTCTGTAGTAATTCTCTGACTGGTATTGTTTCTTGTGGGTGTTGTGTTTAAAAAATAATTCTTAAGAGTATTCCCTCAGCTTATCCTTTTATGTGTGTGTGTGTGTGTGTGTGTGTGTGTGTGTGTGTGTATTTGCAATTGCTGGAATTCAGTGTGGTATAAATCATTAATTTGGGATCTCTCCTCTCCCTCTTTCTCTGACTAAACAGGTTAAACCTGGCAGAGTACATTGTAGTATGCGATCCCTTGCTGATGGTGCATGCCAGGGTGTCCTTATTCACAGCATGAAAAACAGTGCAAATACACAGACTTTGCAGTCATACACATTTTGTCATTTATTAGGTGAGTGACCTGAACATTTTGCTTAAATTCTGAGTCTTCCTTTTTTTGTCTATAAGAAGGGAAAAATGATACCTATCTACGATAATTAAAAGAGATGTTATTTAGAACATGCTTAAAATTCCTCAAGTAGGCACTCAGTAGATTTTAGTTTTATTCTATCCCATTTACCATTACACAGGCTTCTAGGCAACTGTGATTAAATTATTTTAAGAGCCAGATGTGACATTTCCTAGGTATTAGGAATTTTTCTCAGTAACTGGGGTTAGACTCCATTTTCTTTTTCTTTTTGAAATCTAAAGCTCTTATATTTGACTTGATACCTGTGGTAGGTAGGATAGTGCCCCCTCCCAAGGTGTTCATACCCTAATCCCCAGAAATTGTGAATATATTATCTCACATAGTAAAGAGGATTTTGTATTAAGATTAAATTAAGGATTTCAAAACAGAAAGATTATCCTGGATTATCCTGGTGGGCTCAATGTAATCACAAGCATTATGAAAAGTAAAAGAGGGAGGCAGGAGACTGAGGGTCAGAGATGTGATGACAGAAGCAGAATCTGGAGTCATGTGATGCTGGCTTTGAAGATGGAGAGAGGAATGCAGGAAGCCTCTGGAAACTGGAAAATGCAAGCAAACGAATTCTCTCCTAGAGCCTCCAAGAAGGAACAGAGCCCTTCTAAATCCAGAATTTTAGATCAGTGAGAACCATTTTGAACTTTAAGTATTATTTTAAGTTAACTAAGTTTGGGTTAACTTGTAATAGTAGTAATAGGGAAAGAATATAGTGCCATATTCTGTTTAGAATCTGAAACGTAGAGGCTAAAAGATACTCATTGCAATTGAGTTGGACTTGCCTCAGCCTTTTCAGTGGACTGAGCTAGGAAATACTAATGAGTTCATATTATACCTCCAATTCAAATTCAGAACTACAGGCTGTTTAGTTGCCTCTCTTTTCATTTGTATCAACATCAGATATGGACGAATTAGAATATTGCATAATTACTAACTTTGCTTTATCCCATAGTACACAAATAGCAATTTCAGAAGAAAAAAAAAAAAAACACATTGCTATCAGAAATGAGACTAGTAAGAAATCAAAAAGGTTTTTTTTTTTTGCAATGAAAAAAAATATTTTAATATATCCCACTAGGGATATTCAAAATCACTACAATTTAAATTCACTTGGAATTATGACCTTTAAAAAATCATTTTATATTTTCAGGACCAGATAGATGATCATTCTTTACCTTTGTTTACCAATCATAATACTGATGTCTGCTACATAATTATTTTTCTTGCTTTGTTCAATGTTTTACTCTCTTGAGTTTAATAATAATTAATACTCATTGTCAGTCATACATAACTGGATTTTCCAGTATCTAGAAATCTAAAACAGTTTCTTTATTGAGACCTTGATCATGATTCTGTAGAGTACCCTGTTCAATACTACTGATAGATTTCCAGTGAGATATTAATGCCTGATTAAAGACTTAGAGGAAGAAGCTGAGGACTATACCTTTGGCTTACAGCCCAAATAGTCCACAACCGGATTTTTTTTTTTTTAAAGAGAGAGGTACAGTGAGTGAGAGAGAGAGAGAGAGAGAGAGAGTCAGGGGGAATCAATTTTATTAAGTTTTTCATGTGGCTTTTGTTGCTCTGAGACTTTATTGTATATGTGGTGCTGGGGTTGGAACTCGCGTACTCATGCATGGTGGGCAAGCGCTGTAACTACTGTGCCACTGCTCCAGCTCTGGATTCTTTTTCATATTTCCAAAACAGAACAGATTTGATTAGGCAACTTACAAAGACAAGTGCTATCCCAACACCAAATATCCAAATAGTCATGACAACTTTATAACACACAATTTATTCCATTGTAAAGACAAGTGAATTTTTCTTTGCTGATATGTATGGAAAGATCAGAAGAACATAATAATATATGTAAAGAAAATGGGATATAGGATTATAGTGGCTTTTATTATCATGAATATAAATTGACAAATATACACTAATATATATTAATTAAAGTAATAGTTCTAGAAAGCAGCACGTATTGGCATTTGGTTGAAATTTATTCTCAATTAGATCAGGTCAGCCTAGCTGTCAGAACTAAGGGTCACAGTAGCATCTAACAATAACTATTTTCCAGACACTGTGCTAAGTATATTACATATATTTAATTATATTTAATCTTGGTATCAATATGACATAAGTATTACTGCCTCATTTTACAGATGAACTGAGGTTGATTTTATAGATGAACTACTTAAATAGCTTGTGTAAAGAAGGAGCATAGAAGGACACTGAACGGTGGTATAATCCTAATTTTAGCAACAGAAGAAAAAACTACATGGAAGTGATGGTTCTAACTGAAATAACCTCTTGTATCAATTTTAACTTTTGTGAAACTTGTGATTTTATTCAGTCAGATAAAAACTGTATATCATAACAGGAGTAGATGGGAGAATGAAGGGACACCAGGAATTTAGCAGTACAAGTTGAAGAGAGGGAAAAAATTACATCCAAGTATGACCAACTACGACAGAGACTGACGAAACATAATTAGATGAAGTGGCTGACTTCCTTATTTACTGTCCAAAGGGCACATGAAATTCAGATGGATTAGGCAAGCTTCGGCACTGTAACCCTATTAAGCACAAGGATACAATACTCCAGTAATCCTGACTGGTGGGTGATGATTGAAGAAGTTGAACAGTTTGAGGGTAATCCATCACAGCAGACCCTATTCAGTGAAGTGGGATCTAGTCAGATCTGGAACCAGTAAAAAAAATTTCCAAATCAAGCTTTTATCTTCTCTGCATTGGTTGGGGGTTTGGGAAAGTCTACAGTCTCAATTAGGAATGGAAACCAAAGGAGAATCTCAGTGCTACAGATTTGGAAACATTAGGAAGATTGAGTGAATCCAGATCTTGAAGTCTACTTTTAAGACAGAACTTGTATGTGACATGGCACTGTACATCTTCAGCCAGAGGACTACATGGTTCCTGTGAATGGAGATGGACAAGACTTTGTTGCTGGCGCTGGTGTCGTGGCTTAGTGGTTACGGCACTTGCCTGGCATGCGCAAGTATGAGTTCAAACCCCAGCACCATGTACAGAATGAAGTATTGGAGCAATGAAAGCCATGAAAAACTAAATAAAAAATGGTCCTCTCTCTCTCTCTCTCTCTCTCTCTGTCTTTTTTTTAAAGACTTTGTCACTCAGGTTTGGTTTGTGAGCTGGGATGGGCTACTGGGATAGGGCTATATATGCATGGGAAGCAGAAGATGAGGAGAGAGAAAATGGATCAGGGACTAGTCATTATGACTATCTCCAAATTTTAGATTCATATATTACCCAGAATTCAAGCTATTTTTGAACTATTAAGAAAAAAAATACAGCCTTGGCTAATTCTTCCATTTATCATAACACTACATTCTTTGGATAGCCAATCTTGCTTAAAAGCTGCCAAAATTCAGGTCTGCTAATGGAGAAAACTGAAAATTCAAGTGCCTCGATAGAGATTTAGCTACTTTTTTGGGCAACATATCATTATACTTTTTTTAATAGTTTTCTCTTTAGATATTTTTCTTTATTTAAGTTATTCCTCTTAAGAATGTGTTCTTTTCCTCTATGAGGTTTTAATATTGCTGTCCACAAGTGACCTTCCCTTACTAACAACTATTCTAACCTTTACTTTCTATTTTATTTATAGATGATTAACTCTACATGGAAAATATTCCTTTGAGAATTGCTGTGGACTGAGTTTTGTCTTCCCAAAATTCATATATTGAACCCTTAAACCCTAATGTGATGGTATGTGGAGGTGGGGCTTTGAGGAGGCAGTTAGGTTTAGATGAGGTCAGGAGGGTGGACTCCCAAGGTGGGATTGAGATGAGGATGAGAAGGATCATTTTGTCTCTCCATTCTACACACTGAGGAAAGGCCATGTGAGGCCATGCGGAGAAACTCCCAGAATCTGACCTGACTGGCACCCTGATCTCAGACTTCCAGCCTCTAGAACTAGAAGAAAATTAATTTCTATTATTTAAACTGAGACTCACTCTGTTATTTTTTGTTATGGCATCCTGTTTTAGTCCATTTTTTCACTGATACAACAGAATACTCAGACCTGAAAATGTATAAAGAAAAGGGCTTATTTTGGAGGTTAGAACTCACAGGTGGCTAAATTTGGTGAGGGCCTCCTGCTGCTTCAATTCATGGCAGAAAGTAGAAGGCAAGCTGGCTTATGAGAGAGCACAAGGAGTGGACTTACTTTATATCAACTCATTTTCAAGGTAACTCATCCAGTTCCACAAGAAAGAACTCACTCATGCAAGTAAGGCATTAATCCATGCATGAGGGCTCAGCTCCCATGACCCAAATACCTCCCTCTAGTCCCCACTTCCCAACACTGCTGCAATGAGCAATTAAGGTTCCAAGACATGAACTTTTCGGGGACACATCCATACTACAGCACAGTCCAGATAATGACAAGAAATCCTAAAAATGGGAATTTTTTTTTGTCAAACATTTCTGGAGATGATTATTATAAAATAAAAATGAAGACTCAAAATTAGTTTTATGATTCTTGTACATTCATTTTTCCACCTACAAAATACTTAAAAGTCATTCTTTTAAGAATGTTGATCTGAACAAAAGTTAGCTAATAACTTCTCTAAAACCCAATCAAGCTGCTGAATGTGACTGGCTTTTCCCCAGAATCCTTCCTGAGTTTCCCTTGATTGCAGGTTTGATTTGGGATGAAGTCAATAAAATATGTTGTTCTGCTCCCAGTCCCTGGCTACTGTTACAATGTCTCACTTTGTATCCTTCCTCCTCCTATCTGACCATTTTTTCTTAATTATGTCTTTCCTTCAGATACTTTACCTTAAGGAAAAACATTGAAAAATAAAGAAAGAAGTATAGTTTGGCAATGCCTTAGCAAACCATGTTAAAATTAAAATATGTGGAAGAAAATGAATATTCACTCTTTTTTGAAAAATTTTAGTAAATATTTTAATTTCATATTTCCTTCTTAAAACCTTAATCAAACTGTCCAATTTCCTTCTTTCTCCCACTAAAAGTCTCTTTGCTAACAGAGAAGGGGAAATGGCCAGTTTTACTCTTCACAAAAATGTACATACCGTTCTCTCTCAAACAAGGCAAAGTATTTATAGAGCAGCAAGAGAAAGTTTTTGTTAAAAGAGAAATTTGAGAAATGCAAATTTCCAGTATGTTATGAAAGACTGTAATAGCATAAACACACAGATTCATGATACAATGAAAAATATTAATAGAATATAAATACCTAAAGAGTGGAAATTCTTGGAAACAGGGGTGATACAACAAATGAACTATAATTTGTAATATAATATGAAAAAGAATAAAGTGTCTGCTTATGTTGAGGCATTATGTTGTAAAACAAAGAATTTTGATTGCAATGCCTGTGGTTTGGTTTTTCCTTCATTAATAGAAACCATTTTCAGGGCTGGAGTGGTGGCTCGGTGGTTACTGCACTTGCCCGGCACGTGTAAGCACACGGGTTCAAACCCCAGCACCACGTACACAACTAAGTGTCAGAGCAATGAAGGCCATGTGAAAAAAAAAAAAAGTTGATCCTCTCTGTCTCTCTCTCCCTCTCTCATTGTCTTTCTCTCTTTAAAAAAAAAATAGAAACCATCTTCATATTGTCAATTTTTTCCTATAATACAATAAACCTGAAATTATTTTTTTTTAAGAGAGATGGGGGGGGGGAGAGAGAGAGAGAGAGAGAGAGAGAGAGAATCAATTTTATTTATTTTTTCATCTGGCCTTTGCTTTGTTGACACTTGGTTGCATATGTGGTGCTGGGGTTTGAACCTGGGTCCTTGTGCATGCCAGGCAAATGCTGTTAACTGCTGAGCCACTGCTCCAGCCCTGAACCTGAAAATTTTATTGCTTCCTAGTTATCTTTCAATTTTAATCTAGGAGTTTCTAGGCCAAATTTTAACAACAACAACAGAAATATCTTTATTACAGTGTTAAAAACATAAACATCTATTCTCATCCATATCTAAAAATGATTTGAAATTGACCAAATTACATTAGGTCCATGTATGAATATGTAACAAATCCCACTATTATGTACCATAAATACAGTATTTGATACTATATATTTTTTTAAAGAGAGACAGAGAGAGAGAAAGAGAGAGGGAAAGAGAGGATCAATTTTATTTATTTTTCCATCTGGCCTGTGTTTCTCCAACACTTAGTTGAACATGTGGTGTTGGGTTTTGAACCTGGGTCCTTGTGCTTGCCAGGCAAGTGCTCCAAACATTGAGCCACTGGTGTAGCCCTCTGGATTATATATTTATACTTGTATTTCTTTCTTTTTTTTTATTTCAAGAGAGAGGGACAGTGAGAGGGAAAGAGAGAATCAATTTTATTTCATTTTTCATGTGGCTTTAGTTGCTCTGACACTTCTAGTGTACATGGTGCTGGGATTCGAACCCACATGCTGGTGCATCACAGGAAAGCCTTGTAATCCCTGAGCCACGGCTCTAGCCCCTATACTTGTATTTCTTAAACACTTACCAAAACTTAGAGGGGTTTTTAATTCTTTATCTCAGTTGGGTTTTTCTTGAGGCAGAGAGTATAAAATGGTTTGCTGGGAGTTGAGGATGTTTGTGTATTTGACAAAAGAATTTCCTGTATTGCAGGAAATATCCTGCAATAGAGTGAGATATCCATAGAGTGAGATAGGGTTAACTTCATTTTTTTGTCTAGTGTTGGGTCCTGGAATAGATCAGAAACTTTGGTGTACATTATTTGACTAGGCACATTATTCCCAAGTCTGAGCATGCACAAATCTTAGCTTTTTTTTTTCTGTTTCTTTTTCTCCAGTTCAGGGGAGTAAGCCCAGGGTCTTGTGTATTCTTCGCAAGCACTCTGTTATGCAGCAGTCCCCTTAGCTCCTTCTGAGTCTCTTATAAAATGACAGTGTGTTAAGCTTGGAGCAGTGAACTTACCACTGTGTTCTAAGACTGGTGATACTAACCACTTAACCTGGAGAGAGGTGTAAAAAGAAAAAAACAAAACAAAACATTGTTGTACTATAAAACATAAAAACCAACAGCAGGGGGCTGGAGTGGTGGCTTCAGGTTGCAGCGCTTGCCTGGCCTGCGCAAGTACGCCAGTTCCAACCCCAGCACCATGTACACAACGAAGTGTTTGGGTAATGAAGGTTAGCTGAAAAACTAAATAAAAATTGCTTCTCTCTTTCTCTCTCACTGTTCCCTCTTTCTTAAAAAAAATGACAAAAAAACCCCCAAAACAAACAAACAAACCAACAACAGAAAGAACAAACCATCCCATGTATCTCTCCATACATTAACACTCTTACCAGTCTGGCAAGGATGGGAGGAAAAGATAAATCCTCAATTATTTTCATTATTTCATTTGTTTAACTGGAGCCTTTTAAGTTTTGAGAGAAAAAGAGAGTTTTACACATACCCAAAACTCAAGTCTCTAGTTCTACTGAGTGTATCAAGAATATAAAAATATTTAATAAATTTACATCTTTCTTTGTGCAGACTATAATGCCTAACTTTTGAAAGAATTTCAGACATAGGTAATAGGGAGAATAACAATTTAAATCATTAGAGTTCTCCAGAATGCCTTAATGGGTCAATTTCCACAGGGGCCTTCCAAAACGATGTATCTCCATCCTAGTTAACCAACCACAAGGAGGAAGGAATGTAATCTGCTCTCTGTATGGGGGCACACGGGAGGACTCGAAAGTGGAGTCAGAAAACACCAATTCTATTTTGTGCTCTGCAACTTATTGACCTGAATGTTTATTTAGCTTCTCAGAACCCTAGGTTTATTTGAAAACTGCTAAAATACTTACCACACTCAACAGTTCAGTGGATTATCTGAGCTTACAAAAGTAGCTCTTTACAGAGAGCAAATGGGATGAAATGGGAGCCACAACTCATTTTTCTAAGCAGTCGAATCCTTCATACAGCATTGGGGCAAAAAGAAGTGGAAGAAGATGTCAACCCAGTGATGTCACCCTTCGCTTCCGGGCCCTAAGATTCTATGGCACCTGGAGGGCTGTCTCGGCACATTCGAGAAAGCCTTGGCAATCTGACTTGGCACAAAGGCACCTTTAAGGCTCTTTGCTCAATCAGTTCTTAGTAGGTCTTCTAAATCACGGGAGCGTTCGCGGTCTCATGCAGAAAAACATATTCGCTTCTACTACAGCCCTCCTCGCTTACGCACCGCTCGCGCGAAGGTGGGGACGGGGAGTGGCTTACATTTTGTAAAGCTTGCCAGCCAATGAGCGCGCTGCCTCCCTTCCGGTCGGCGATCCGACCAATCCAAGCAGGTCGGTGAAACCTTCGGCTCTACTCGGCTGTTTTCGCTGATGCGGGCAGCTGGGGGGCTGCCGCCGCTAGAGAGACGCTTTCCTTTTTGATTTTTTTTTCCATGTGTTCACTTCCGGGTCCGGCGCCGATCCGGATGCTCGAGGCTGAAGGATGTTTGACCTCCGGATAAGTGAGGTGCCGCTGTGCATTCATTCCCGGCTGCATCGGTGGCGACAGCAGCGGCCCGGGCGGCGACTCTCCGGCCAGCGGCGGCGGTAGGAGGCACTGGCAGTTGACCGGAGACCTATTCGGAGCCCAGCGAGCTGCGTTACCTCCCTCGCTCGTTCCTTCCCCCTACCTCGCTCGAACACTCCCAGCGCGGCTCGCTTTCCTCCTCTGGCCGCCGGCGGGTGTGATGTGCAGTCGCCACTGCCCCCGCCGCCGCTGACTATTGGAGTGGGGGTGCCGCCCGCGCCTGGACCGACCCCGCCGCTCGCGGCAGCGCCTCTGAGGTAAAGCCCCCAGCTCGGTGGTGCTTGGCTGGCTGGCCCGGCCCGGCTGCAGGCTCCGCGCGGCCGCGCGTTCCTGCTTCCCGGGTGGGGCTGGGAGGGCTGGGGTCCGGGGCAGACTGGGGTGGGCTGTGGCGGGGGCGGCGCTGCGAGAGGAGGAGCGGGAAGAGTGGGCTAGGACCGGGCGGGCGGCGCGGAGGCGCGGGCCCTAGGGGGCCGCGGCCCCGGGAGGAGGGCGCGGAGGGGGCCGCGGGAGGCCGGCTGGGCTGGGTGCAAAAGTTGCCCGAGTGGTGCGGCGCGAGTGGGGACGCTGGGGAGAGGGGCGAGCTGGCGGTCGGCGGGGGCTTCTTTAAGCAGGCGGTTTGAGGAGGTGAGTGCAGCCTTCACTCCTGTGTGCTGCTTGCTGTGCCCACACTGTTACCTTGTGAGTGGGGGCTTTGGAGGAGAGGAAGGCTAGGATCTGCTGGAAGGAGGCGGTAGGGGCCACCGTTCAGTTCGGGGATAAACTTCCCATTGGGGTGTATGTTTTAAAGGAGGGAGCAGGAATTTACCTATTGGGTAAAGCTTTAGACTCAGCTCAAAACTTAACCCAGGCAATAGTCAAAAGGCAACAAAATTACTGATGGTTACTGTTACGGTGCTGTTTTGTTTGTTTATCCCAAAAGCAGAGGAAGAGGCAACCAGAAGATTCGTTTCTTTTGGTCCATAGCTCCCACATTTCTTTTCAGCAGTGTGATGATGGAAATGTGTGCTTCTGGGGTGAGGGTAGTTAGGCCTTTTCCATGATCATTCCAGTTCTCCCACCTCATGTTTCGGGGAAGGAGGAAAAGTTAATGGGTGAGAGAGAGTCAGTCTGTGTGGGAGACAGCTCCTGTTGCTACACTGTCCGAATTAGGTTTAACTCTTGTGATGAGTACCCAAGCTGTTCAGTCAGTGGCCCCTTTTGAACCTTCGGTTACAACTACTACTTAAAAATAGAAAATTAAAAACCTACTGATTTTTAATAAATTAAGAAAACAAGGCATTTAGTTCTTTTACTCTTGCAATTATTCCCTGCTATTTTTGTGATTTGACTACAGGTAGTAAGAGATATTGAACTATAAAATGGAATACTTTTTGAAATTAAAGCCCCTAATTTTTAAAAATTTTATTTTATTAATTTTTATTTTTTATTCTTTAAAGATGGTCTTACAATTAATAGGGAATCATTATCAAACAATCAAGAACAAATGTATAATGACAGCAAGCTAAGGCTGATGCCATTCCATGGTTAATTGGACTTCTTATGGAAGTCCAAGGTTCCCCCCTGAGTTGATTCCCCCATACTCCCTCCCTCTGGTCTCCTGGATATCCTTCCTATTCGCTCTCTCTCTCCCTGCCCTCCTCCCTATGTCCCCCAGCATCCTAGGCAAGGTTTCCCCTGTTCCTGTAAAAATTCATACATGTTGAGGTTATTATTAGCTTGGCCATCCATCATGCTGTAAAATCGCTGATTTTTAAAGCCATATATGTTTCTTTGAAGAAAAAGTATATTGTGGAAGAAAAATATCACACATTATTTTAAGAATAATTTAAAATTTGGTATGAGACTGGTTTAAGAAAACATATTCCTACCAAAAAAAAATCAGATCTGATTTGTAACGTTCTTAGATGTACTTAATATTCTGTAATGATTTCCAAACTTTGCTCCAGCCGTTTCCTGAATTCAGATATATTATCTTCATATTTTCTATATGTTTTAGCCTTTATAATTGCACAAAAGATGAAAATTATGTTTATTGACTTTGGAAGAAAGCCATTATGAAATACATTGTAGGGCTCTGGCATGAATTCTTAACATGATGTACAGATACTTTTGCTTTAAGTGAGCTTGTCTTTCAGGATATGCATCAGGTAGAAGTAGTTGTAGACTATGGTAGAGAAAGGTTAGTTTTAATGGTTATATAAATGAGACTTTTTGGAGAGATTTTGAGGATGATTATCTTTATTGATGATTTATTTTGTTCATTGACCGGCCATTTGTCAGCTTTAACATTTATGAATTATATAATTTATTAGATTTGTAAGCAATAACAATATATTAACAAAATCTTCAAAGTATGAAAGCCATTTATTTCTTCAAAATAAAGTACTGAGGTTAGAATCAAGGAATAATTTAATTCAATCCACACTTTTACTACATGTAAATTGTAATATTGTGTGTGTGTGTGTGTGTATGGGGGGAAAGATATTAATTTTTGACTGGGGAATTATGAGTAAGTGTTAACACACTCCATCTGGGCCTTAAAATATTTTAAAATGGAAAATGGGGGCTCGGGGTATTATTTCTGAGCATAGGCATGTGATTGGGTGTTAGAAGACCTGTTGAGCTGGACATAAGGCTGTTGTACCAGGAGGTCCTGTGGAAGAGGAAACTGTGAGAATAGGTGGAGATCAGGTCATGGAAGTCCAGAATGCCTTGTATTTAAAAATGAGTCAGTTCAAGGTGTGAAGGTCCAAGTGTTTATGTTCTATGGTTATAGTAAGTAGATAAATAAGGCTACTAAGTTTAAGGACAAAAAATAACAGTCAATTGCTATCATTCATGCTACTGGAAAAAAGCAGAAAAGTATATGATCCAAAAGTTTAGACATTTTAAAAAATATTCCTTTACTTGCATTTGTGTATGGGTGTGTCTGGTAATCTGATAATTGGTTTTATGTGAAATAAATCCAGATTGTAAAAATGTGACTCAGGAAGAAATGGGAAGCACTCCAGTTATTTCACTGTGTCCTTTGTGTTCCATCCTGTAGTCTCCTCCAAACTGGGAATACACATTTTTTTTTCTTATTCAGATTCCTCCTACCCCCAAATGGGCCAGGTGATATAGTTTAATTTCAAAGGGCTTTCCAAAACAGCATATCAACTGAATAGAGGGAATGCTAAAATATTAAATAACAAAACAAATATAGGTCATTGGATAGTTCTGTTACTGTTAATAGATTTGAAAGTGAGATTTATTATGGATAAAATGAAATGTAAAGAATCTATACAAGAAGAGAATTAACTGTAAAAGTGGGATGATAAAATGAAAAACTTCCATAGTTCCAGGTAAATATATATGAGGTTTTTATTCACCTTAAATATCAGATGACCCTAAAATAATTTATCCCCAAATTTAATCATTATCAAAGAAGTGCTTAGAAAAATACTGCCCTCACAGCTCTGGTTTCTGAGTGAATGTAGAATCAGGTTCAGGGAAGGTCCTTTGATGGTGTTGTATTGTTTCCCTCTTTGGGTTTAAAGAGGACTTACATTGAATCTGAATTTGTTACCTTAAACTTCCCCCAGACAATGATACCTGTTACAATTTAAGTGCCTGCTTTGTGTAGAGAACATAAATGATACTATTAAGACAAGTAGGAGTTATATTCTGTAATTCACAGTTTTGAGAGCAGAAAGTAGTCTTACAGAGTTGATTCTGTTGAAGATAGTTTGGGAGTAGAAGAGTGCATTTGTGAATTCATTCTTTCTCTCTCCCCCTGATTTTATAGTCTTAAACAACCAATAATATGCTTGTTACTTTCTCAAGCAGTTGGCACTTAGTGGTACTACTTAATACTGTTAATATGCCTTTTGGTTTGTCAAAATATAATTTCTTGGAAGTGGTAGTTTTAGGGGTATCTGTCTTTTCCTAATTGCAGAGATTCTATAGTATAGTTCCAATAATTTAAACTACCCCAGAGCATAACCCTTGTGAGAGTTTGCAGGTTAAAACCATACTTAGGATGTATAGAAACCAAGAGTGTATTATCCATTAAGATGAACTGACTTTGGAGGGCTTCTGAATTACTCAGAAGATATGGAATTAGATATGTGTGTGTGTGTGTGTGGGGGGGGGTAAAATAACTTCTAGAGTCATAGTTGAGGATGCTATTAAACATGCTTTTTCTAGCTCCCTTCTCAAAGTTGGAATTTAAAAGTTGGGCATGTTTGGAGTTCCCTCCTATTATGAGACTTAAGGAAGGTACCTACTGATTTGTTCTTTAGTAAGAGATTATGTTTTTAGTAAGAGATTATGTTTTCTCCTTCCACTCCTTACTGATCAACTTGAAGTGTTTATATATTTGGGAGATGAGACATACTTTTTTTGGTCATTTTCTTTACTAATGATAGATTATGTAGTTATAATAAAATTTGATGGAAATTTGTGGCTAGATCATGTCCATATTTTTAAAGATAATTCAATGGAATTAGGTAAAATCTTATACTATTTTTCTTAAATTTTAATGTTTTTGTCTCTAGTAATGTTAGATTTAAAGTTGTATTTAAGTTTATTACAGTATTTAAATGACTGTGTTATCTGGAAGTACTTTCTTTAGCTTATAGCTATATTTTGAGAGACGGACTCTGCCATTATGTTATCAAGAGTCAGAAAATTCATACAAAATGCCAAGATATGATGCTGTATACATCTTCTTTCATTTCTGAAGTTGCTAATATATATGAATTGTTGGAGGGAGGGTTGATTGGTGGGTAGAATAACCAAAGACTCACTCATTATAGGAGAATTTGTCTTAGCCGAAATGTGTTTAACCCACTCAAGAGATTAAATGATACTCCTCATTTTCTCTATAGAATTAGCTGATTGAGGTTCGTGCTACATTGATTGGCAGCAGACTGCTCTCTGGTTTGTTTTGAACTTTTGTTCCTGTTAGTTATTTTATACTTACCAAGAATCACTTGTATTTGTACTCAGCAAACTGTTAGTGGCAGTTAAAATTGATGTTGTAATTACGTAGCTTAATGAAATATTGTTCAGCAAACTCTAAAGGCATAAATGTGTTTGTATCAGAATCAACTGGTTGTTTTGAAAACAGGAATAGCTAAAATCAATTATGAAAATTGGTGAGGATGACAATTATAAATGATTGGGAAAAGAAAATAATAATAATAAAAATAAATAAATAAATAATAATTAAAAAATCTAAAAAGATTCTCCAGTAAAATTGGTATTCAAATATTTTTGAGATATCTTTCTATATTTAGTAGAAACTGTAAATCACAGGTGATGTACAGTAAGTGTGGTTTTTGCAGGAAAAGTAAAACAGAACTCCCATCAGTGCACTTATACTTGAAGAAGAGATATTGGCCCTATGATAAGATTATCTTGTGAATATGTTATTTTATTTTAGTTGCAATAAAATATTTCAGGTGTGTAAGTTTTTTAAAAATGATTTCCTTTTAAAGGTAACTTAAGAACTGTTAATAATTTTTTTTAAAAGTGTCTCTTTCTAAAGTATTATCTTTCCTAGTTTCCACTTAGAGATTTACTAATGTATTTTCTTCTAAAAAAGAAGCAGATTCTGGTGTTTCTGAACTTACCAGAGATTTCTTCCTTAGAGTGAATTTTCTGGTTAAGTGACCATTGTGATTCTCATGTATTTTCCAATTATGGTCCCTGATCTGATTTCATATAATATCTCCAATTTTATACTGCATTAATGTTGGGGAGGAGCCTTTTATAATTCTGACATCTCTTCAACCTAAGTAGGGACTTCTGGGGTAAAATTGGTAGAGGATATTATTCTTTGAGAGAGAAAATGCCGTTCTTTTGTTGTATATCAGGAGCACTTAAGCTTGGTGCAAAGCACACTGGTCTAATAGCTTTGAGAAGCTGTTAGTCTCCTGACTTGTCTAGCTTAGCCCAAGTGGAAAGGAGAACTTGCAGTTTAGAAAGGAGATTCAGGATGAGGAAGGAGAGGTATATGGGGTATACTGATGTCTGGGTTTCACAATTAATGGTTGAAATGTAGTAGTTACTGAAATGGAAGTTTGAAATGGGGAGGTAGAGTAAAAGTCTTCAAGGTAGTTATTCAGAATTCTGGTTTGCCTGTTTTTCTTGGCTCTGCTCTACTCTGTGCATTGATCATTGGCAGCAAGATCACACTTAGAATTCATTGGCCAGAGGAAGGCATAGATTTTTTCATTCTATGTCCATCTCTTTTTCTCTGCGTCTCTTTTTGCAAAAGCAAGGAAATCTTTTGCACAAATGTACCACTGCAGTTTTTTCCTTCATATTTTATTGACCAGTCGTGACAAGGGAGATAAAGTTATCATGACTGGTTTCTACTAATCAGAATGTATCCCCTACAGTTAGTGATAGGGTCACATTTCCCTGAGTTACATGGTGGAGGGAGGATATTCTAAAAATATTGTGAGAAGGAATAATGTGAGAGAAATGGATGTTAAGTAATCAGTAGTGACCATTATATCTGTTTTGAGATTGAAAATAAATAATGCATATGAATGTACTTTGAACTCTATAAAGTGTTGTACTGGTATAATGGATGAAAGATTACTGGTGGAAAGCTGCTTCCATGTTGCTCAGGTCTTAAATATGCTCAGGTCTGAATGTTTTCAGGGCTAAAAACACTGCTAGTTTTTAAATAGACTTTGATTCAATAAAATAAATTATCTGAAGTTATAAGATTATATATCTTCTCCCCATGGAATTCATAAAATTATTTTAATTTAAAATAAAAAATCTGTAGGCATAAAATCATTTGAATTTTTTTTCAGAGTTGCTATTTTCCTTGACAAAAAATTGCCCATACCTTTGATATCATTGGAGTACTTTGTTCCTCATACAAAGTGGAGAATGAATGCATTGAGGAAATTAGGGTTTGTCTGTTAGAAAAATCTGAAATTGTGGAGTCTCAGTGAGATAGGAGGAAAGGATAGTTGTTATGTATTTTGAGAGTGGCAAAAATTTGGTAGAGAGTTCAGGAGGCATGGGAGAAACAATTTTGGAATTGAAATGAATCATGGGAAGGTTGAGTGAAGTGTTTAATTCACACACTTGATTATTAAAACTCTTATATCCTAATTAGTAGTGTGTTATACTTTCTGATTGAGAAGTGGGAGGCCATAAAAGTATTCCTGCCTATCTTGTAAATTTATTCAGAACCATGGGCTACTTACTACTGTAAATCAGTTCAGCCAACCATTTTTTTTTTTTAAAGAAAGAGAGGGACAGTGAGAGTGAGAGAAAAAGAGAGAAGCAATTTTTATTTAGTTTTTTTTTTCCTGTGACTTTCATTCCTCTGACACTTTGTTGTGTATGTGGTGCTGGGGTTTGAACTCTTGTACTCATGCATGCGTGCATGCGAGGGAAGCACCGTAACCACCAAGCCACCACTCCAGCCCCTCAGCCAATCAATTTTAGTACAGTTAATCTGTGTTCTCAGGCTTTGGAAAAAAAATTTTTTTTTCTTTCTTTTAAGGTGAAGCAAGCAAACATTTTTCATCTCTCCTTAAGCAGTTAACAACAGTAACAACAGAGAGAAACACTAAACAGTCTCAAACCTGGCCTGCTTTAATAAAAAAAAGCAGAAGCAGAATGAGTGCTTAAAGCAATTTATCTATTTTTATTTTTGAGAAAATTATGTTAGATACTTTCTGCCTTTAGTGTATGTGAAGGAAAGAACTATATGTGCGTATTTACACATATGTATGGTTATAGAGTTAACCTGTCCATCTTCTGGAAGAATATGTTCATGACAGTTATTTACAAGTGGAGAGATTTGGGATGATTTGTGCTTTCATATTTTTTTGTGCTTCTCTGTATGGATTTTCAGCTATGCTTATACATTATTTCTGCCATCAGAAAAATTAATAATTTTTTTTGAGGAAAGAAAATAGAATCTCAGTGGGCGTATGTTTTCTACCAACTTATATTTTAACATATAATTTTGCTTTCACCATATATTGTGTTGAATAAAATGCTCCTTTAATGCATTGATACTTTGTAATTTCTTTATTCTTAAAATTAAACTCATTAAAATTATTTACCTTAAAGTTTTAGATTGAAATTGGTGATGCAATACCTTTTGGTACAAGTGTACTTTATAAAAGTAGTAAACTTTTTTTGAATATTTGGGAATTATTAATTATGTTATGTATTTTTTAAACATACATTTTGACTTCAGGTAATACATGAGGTAATATGTTAGAATGTGATATATTAAAATTAAAATTATATTCAGAATTTCCTTTGGTAAAAGGGAAGTGAAAATATTTCTTTTTCTTCTTACACCTGTGTCATGTTTGTTTTCTATTTCTGTGAAATACTTATTCTAGCAATGAATACTGTACTTTCAAGTGGTAGGCAAATATATTAGGTAATGTAATGGAGAAAAGAGAATATTCATGGTATTCCATTAGTTTTTTGATGTGCATATGTATGGCTACACTTTTTTTTTAACAAAATTCTAATTTGAGGTATAAATGTAGTCTGGAATCATTTTGAAAGTGAAACTGGTGGGTATCAGTTGTATATGACATTAAAATACTGATGTGTAAATTTTTATAAAGCATTGTATTTTTATGTTTATTATAAGGATTGGAAAACAATGTGACTTATCCTACTTCAAAATGTAAATCTTAAAGATATGGAATCTTGTGATACCAATTTTCATTGAAGATAATGATAGATTACTTACTGATTTCCTTTTCTGTCATATGAGTGTCAGGGCATATTATGGCTAATATATTTTTATATAATTAAAGTTTTGCAGATGTCTGCGATTAATGAATTATCAAAATGTCAATTCTTTAAACTCATTCTTTTGAATAGTTTTTGATAATCTATTAACAGTTGATTAGCTGGAATTTGTATTGTGTGATTGTGTGTTTGCTTGTTATCCTATGCTTTCCTTATTTATCTTAATATCCTAGTGAAAGTTGTGTTTTGAAGAGTAAAGAAAAAAATCCTGAGTTTGGGATAAGAATATCAAATAAATGAAAATTATATGCACTAGCTTAAAAACTTCCCAAAATTGGTGTGTGTGTGTGTGTGTGTATGTATTGTGACAGAGTTAAGGAGAGAAGAAAAACTGGCAGTTTTAAAAATAGCCATTGTAGTCTTGTGTATAGGCCTGGGAATGCCAGCACTTTCTTTTTTCTTTTTTTCTTTCTTTTTTTTTTTTTTTTAAAGAGGGAGGGGGAGAGAGAGAGAGAGAGAGAATGAATCAGTTTCATTTAGTGTTTTTCATGTGGCTTTTGTTGGGTACATGGTGCTGGGGCTTGAACTTGCGTACTCATGCATGCCAGGTAAGTGCCGTAACCACTGAGCCACTGTTCCAGCCCAGCACTTTCTTAATAGATGAAGAGAAGGGTTTTTGGAGAATGCAGCTTATATCAGTGGTTCTTAGTTTAAATTGGTGTTAAAATTTTCTTGGGAGTTAAAAAAAAGATGATGGAACCTACCCATGCTAATTTATATTTGAATCTAGGGGTAAGGCCATTACACTGGTAAATTTTAAGATTTCTTGAAATTATTCCAGTTTGCTGCAGGATTGAGAACATTGATTTCCCTTTCACTCTATACACACCTTTTTAACATTTTAAAAAAGTCTTCCTCTTATTTTCAAGCCATCTTTTAAATTTGGGATGGGTGTGAAGATGACAGAGAAAAAATGCATAGAAAGTACTAGCTAGAGGACCAGGTTAAGAAGTGACATTTCCTCATAGTTTCATACCTTACATCCTTAGTGTTCATTGCACTTTAGCAATTTTTGATAAGCATAGCACCAAAGTTTGACCATTTCAAAGGTCTGGAAAGTTTGTTGAAGGGAAATTTTAGTAAGAATAAATTAAGGGGTTGGGGATTTAGCTCAGTGGCAGAGTGCTTGCCTAGCACACACAAGGCCCCAAGTTCAAGTTCGGTCCTCAGCCCTGAAAAACAACAACAACAACAACAATAAGAATAAGAATAAATTAAGTCATTAATTCAAGTGCCCCTGGAAATCTTGAGACCTAAGTAGTAAAAACATCTTTTTTTTTTTTTAAGAGAGAGAGAGAGGGAGAGAATTGGGGGGGGGGGAGAGAATCAATTTATTTTTTCATTTGGTCTTTATTTCTCCAACACTTAGTTGTGTAAGTGGTGCTGGGGTTTGAACCTTGGTCCTCATACATGCCAGGCAAGCTTTTTAACTATCTTTAAAGTTACTGTAAATTATAAAGAGGCAAGATAATTTTGCTAATCAAACATTATTTATTTTAAGCTATATTTATTATATATATATTTTGTTTTTAAAGAGAGAGGGACAGTGTGAGAGAGAGAGAATCAATTTTATTTAGTTTTTCATTTGGCTTTCGTTGCTTAGACACTTCACAGTGTACGTGGAGCTGGGGTTTGAACTCACGTGGTGGCGTGTGCCAGGCAAGTGCCTCAACCGCTAAGGCACTGCTTCAGCCCCTGTATTTATTATATTTAAGGATATCATTGAATTGGTTTTCTTGTGGAACATGAGGACAGAAGAAACCTTAATGGTTATTTGCTAGAACTGCACTTCTGCTTTACTCTTTTTTATACCATTGTTAATGAAGACCTATGTTTTTTCCCTCAGTGAAAATATTTTACCTTAGTAATAGTATATTATGTTGTTCATAGTGTATTATCTTTATTGTGTACAGTTAGTAAATGTATATACAAAAATACACTATGATACTAGGTTTTTATAGAGTCATTTTGATATTTATGACAAATCGAGGTCCTTTTTGGGACTCATCTGGTGCAGTGTTCTGGGTCAGGAACATCTTTACCAGTTATAGCATTTTTCCTCTGACAAAATGGCAACAAGCCATTTTATGATGAATTCAGTATGTTCAATTCAGTTTAATAAAAATTTTTTTTGCATGTTGGCAAATTTGGATTTGGAGTTCTACAAATTGCAAGGATTAGATTTCTGAAAACTTCCTTGATAAGAGATTTATGGGGCTGGACCTGTGGCTCAGTGTGGTGCTTGCCAGGCATCGTGAGGACCCCAGTTCAAAACCCCAGTAAAGAGAGAGATTTATGGTTTAAAAATTTAACTGTGGGGCTGGAGCGGTAGCTCGGTGGTTACCGTGCTTGCTCAGCACGTGGGAGTTTGTGAGTTCAAACCCCAGCACCAGGGACACAAGGAAGTCTCAGAGCAAGGAAGGCTGCATGAAAAACTAAATAAAAATTGCTTCTGTTTTTCTCTCACTGTCCCCTTTCCTTTTTATTTTCATTTTCTTTTTTAAAGAGAGAAGGGCAGTGAGAGAGAGAGGGACAGAGAGAATCAATTTTTATTGCGTTTTTCACATGGCTTTTGTTGCTCTGACACTTAGTTGTGTACGTGGGTGCTGGGGTTTGAACTGCTGTACTTGCTCATGCTGGGCAAGTGCGGTAACCACTGAGCTACCACTCCATCCCCTGCCTCTTTCTTTAAAAAAAAAAAAAAAACTGTGTAAGATTTAGAGAACATTTTATTAGTGAACCTGTAGAAAACTTTTGGATTATTTTGAGTTCATCAAAACAATAAAATCAGCACATGATAAAAAGTAATGATTGCTGTTTTATAGGCTAGTAATTTCCTATTAATAATTCTAATATCCAGATTGCTCTGAAAGCCAAAATTTTTTTGTATCTTTGGTACACATCAGTTTTTTTTCCTTGAAATCAATTCTGAGCTGTTACTTAATTTCAGGGATTTGTAGGTTTCATCGCAGAAATAGCAGATGTTTGATTATAGTGCATTGTCCCAGACTTCTTTGTATCATTCCAGCCTTAACTAGGTGTGTATGCATACTAACACCTGTCAAAAATCCCCAGACTTTCTGAATTCCAAGACATATTTGACTGCAAGAACTTTGGGAAACTGTACCTGCAATAATTTGCATCTACCTCTTAATAGAAACTACTTAGCATCTTATTCTCTATGACAGAGTTTCAGTAAGATGCTAATAATTTTGTTTGTTATTTTCTTGTAATTATATATCAAGAGACACTTTAATCTGTGTTACTTTCTTTAACATTTATTAAATGATTTTTTTGTTTCTTTCCTGACACTAAATTAATTTTTAGTACTGGGTCTGTGGGCCCCACCATGATCCCAGAAGCGTAGTGTAATTAGGATGCTTGAGATGGAAAATGTTTCAGGTTACTTTGGCATAACTGAATATTCTTCAGGTGCTCTTTTTAGACCTTCAGGTTATATAATTTTATCTCTGCACGTGGTGGCTTCGTGCCACAGCACCTGTAGACAGCCTTTTTTATAGATCTTGGTTCCCCTGCTGTTTTTTTCAATAACAGAAAGAAGCCAGGGGTGTGGTTGTGCTGCTTCTGTTTTAGTTTCCTTGAACTTCCTTAATTTGTTTTTAAACCTCCATTGCAAAAATCTTTATACCTATTCTGTTCTTTTAAACCTTTTTAAGCTTTTAGTTTTTATTCCTTTCCCTATACTCCCCACTCCTGCTTTTCTCTCCTCACCTATCACTTTCAAAATAGTATTCCTCAAGAAGGGAAATTTAAAATTATGGTATTCTATGTCAGAAAAATTTCTAGCTTGTTGGAAATGCTAATAGAAGTAAGTTTGCTCTGTGATTCTATTGTAGTGCATATTATGTTTATTTCTTATTTAAACCATGTGATTGTTGTCAGGGATTGTTTTTGTCTTGTTTGCTATTTGCATTTCCTGTCTTTGGCAAATGATAGGCCTCCAGTGGTCACATATTTATTGGATGAATGGATCAATTATTTCATCTTTTTATTAGAAGAATTTTTATATGGAAGAACCTTGATTAAATGCCTCCTGAGGCACCAAGCTCCTCCTAAACCAGTTTAGTTTGCATTGTCAGGGTTGTATGAGACAAATCTCAAGGAAGTAAATTGACCTCAATTTATATGAAATAATACATATAAACATGTGACTTACTCTGGCTTAAAAGTAGGAACATTTTATAAACAATGTTAAATGGCAGAAGTTGAAATTAAATACATTTATTGGCTAGCCAGAAAATTTAAAGGAAATATTTTCTTTTTTGAGCATTTCAATCAATTGTGATTTTGTTTTTAAGATATTTATATTTTTTTCTAAGTTCTGCTTTTAAATTTGTATGCACTAAAATTCACTTTGTCTACAATCAAGATACAGAAATGGTTCCATCACCATCTTCCTAAATTCTTTATGCTCTGTAGCCAAATCCTCCTCTTCGTCCTAGCTTCTAACAACCATTAATCTGCTTTTCTTCCTGTAATTTTGTCTTTTCCAGAATAAAAGTTGAATCATGTGGTGGGTAGTCTTTTGAACCTGACTTCTTTTGAATCACACAGTAACTTTGAGATGCATTCATATTATGCAGGTATCATTTTTTACTGCTGAGCAATATTCCCTTGTATAGATATATCTCAGCATGTTTATCCCATCACCAGTTTAAGCAGTTGTTTCCACTTTGTAGTGATTCTGAATAAAACTAACATAAACTTTTGTGTGTAGGTTTTTGTGAGCTTGAGTTTTCATTCCTCTTGGTTAAGTTTCTAGAATTGGGGCTGTTGGGGCATATGGCAAATGTATGTTTAACTCTGTGAGAGTTTGTTAAGTTTGCACACCAGTAACATCGTGACAATAACATAGTTGTAAATATGATATTTTTATATTTTATTGGTATAGATTTTATTGGTATAGAGAATGATTTAAGGGAGACTCATTTTTCATCGAATGCATTTCTCAGTTTTTTTTTTGTTTTTTTTTTTTAAGAAAGAGGACAGTAAGAGAAAGAGAGAGAGAGAGAGAGAGAAGGAAAGAGAGAAACACATTATTGAGTTTTTCACCTGGCATTTGTTGCTCTAACACTTAGTTGTGTACGTGGTGCTGGTTTTTGAACTCCGGTACTCCTGCATGCCAGGCAAGCACCTTAACCTCTGAGCCACTGCTCCAGCCCCCAGTTCTTAGTGTTCTATGAAACTATTTGTTCTTGCTCAAGTACTATAGCTATGATCTCTGCTAAAAACTAAACTCTTAACCTTAGTGGGGTTTAAGTTACCTTTGGATTCATTCTCTTTGTCTTTGTCTTCAGGCTATCCTACTTTAGAAAATGCTGCTCCTGATTTGGAATTGGCAGAAAGAAATCTTATCTCTGCAGAAGTACTTGTACTTCTTGTTTCCATTACTTGTTGCACATTTCATTCTAGAATTTTGTAGTTGATAACTTGATTGTTTATAATTTATAATCATTATGTACTAAGTCTGTTCTGTAATGAGAACTGACAATATTAGGTTTATAATTAAAATACTTAAACATGAATACCCTCCTATGAACCTTTTAAACTTGTGAACTTTGCTACACTGGTCTATTATTTATAGTTATATATTTTTATAAATTAGGAAATTAGCAGTGTAATGAGAATCATGTGATACAGTCACTGACTTTTCTGAGTGTATTTTCTCATTTAATTAGCGTTATAGGTAATGACCTGCTAAATAAATCAGAAGATTAAAGCATATCTTTTATATAAAAATGTATTTTTTTAGGGGCTGGAGCAGTGGCTTGGCGGTTACTGTGTTTCCCTGGCATGTGCGAGGATGCGGGATAGAACTCCAGCAGCACGTACATAGCTAAGTGTCAGAGCAAGGAGGGACAGTGAGAGAGAGAGAGAGAGAGAGGGAGAGAAGGAGGGATAATTAATTTTTATTTAGTTTTTCATATGGCTTTTGTTGCTCTGACTCTGTTGTGTATGTGGTGCTTGTTTCA
The DNA here is from genome assembly GCA_004027875.1 of Aplodontia rufa. NCBI lineage: Eukaryota > Metazoa > Chordata > Mammalia > Rodentia > Aplodontiidae > Aplodontia > Aplodontia rufa. Next base: position 25,750 of record PVKS010012948.1, read on the forward strand.
AACCTGCGTTCTCGTGCATGCCCGGCAAGTCCTGTAACCTCTGAGCCACTGCTCCAGCCCTCAAAATATATTTTTAACTTTTTTTTTTTTAAAAAAGGGGGGCAGAGAGAGAGAGAATGAATGAGAATGAGGATCAATATTTTATATAGTTTTTCATCTGGTTTTTGATGCTCCAACACTTCTTTGTGTACATGGTGCTGGGGTTAGAACCCGGATCCTTGCTCATTACAGGCATGTGCTGTAACCCCTGAGCCACCACTCCAGCCCCTTAACTTTTTATTTTTTTTTAAATGGCAGATTTTATAAGGTATTACTTTCTTTCTCCTTGTTTTATAATTACATTCAAACCTTTCCTTGCTGATCAGGATCCTTATTGTGAACATTAGTTTTAAAGTATGCTGTTAACACAGAGATTTCTACAAATTGACAAGTTAGTTATTAGGTTGTTTGTCTTCTATAATCTGTCATATTTTTCACCTTAGTTTTTCCTTTTGAAACTTTATTTCTTGTGTAAGCTTATTAGAATTATTTTCAAATAAAAGTAAATGAATTCTAAGTGAAGTTTAGGGGCTTTTATTGCTTAATGAAGAGAATATATATTTTGTAACTTGTTCGGTGAATTTTATTTTCTTCTGGTTAGTAGCTGTGTTTTGGAGAGTTAAAATTACAGTATAGATGAACATTGATCATCTAAGATGTTATTCTACTTTTTGTTGTTATCTTAGAGCTATAAATTGCCTTAGTGCTATAAATTGCCCATACCTTTCTCTTTCTTCCTTTATTTGAAAAGGGGATGGCTATATAAATTAACATTTCTAAATATCTAAGAGGTTGTTCACTCATTCATTCTTTATTCAGTAACCTTTTAACCAGTGTTGACTGTGTGCTACATATTGTAATAGTTTTGGGAGAGGCAAAGTTAAGAAAAGACATCCCCCATCTTTCCTCAAAATTGGCATGAAATTCAGAGGTTCGATCAGATTGCATTTCGTTTTCTTCTTTCACTGGAAAGATGAAAGGTCCTTTCTTTTTATGATGTCAGCAGTCATCAGTGATCCCTGCCTAGTTCCATTAATTCATTCAGTTATATAATGATGCTGTCTTTTCATATTTATTAGATGAAATACTTTTAAAAAGAAAATCTTCCTCATCAATTACAATTGATTCTTATTATTTGTGGATTCCCTATTTTAATTTCTGCTTCATAATATTTTTTGTAACCACAAAATCAATATTCCTGGTCCTGCCCAGTTAATCACAGACACTGAGCATACAGAGGGTGATAAAATTTTGAGTCACTCAATGTGCACATTCCAAGCTGAGGTTGAATAAGGGGATTCTCTGCCTGTTTGTTTTGCTCTTCATAGTCTCTCTCCATGTGTGATTTTGCTGTTTAAAATGTTCCCTATGGTTTCTGCAGAAGTGTTGTCTAGTGTTCTTTTTCTAAAAAGAGAGAGAGTGAGAGAGACTGAAAGAGAATCAGTTTTATTTAGTTTTTTATGTGGTTTTTGTTGTTCTGACACTTAGTTGTATACGTGATACTGGCGTTTGAACCCGGGTCTTTGCGCATGCCAGTCAAGGGCTGTAGCTGCTGAGCTACTGCTCCAGCCCCTTGTGTAGTATTAAGCCCAAGAAAACTGTGGCGTGTCATGGAGAAAATACATGTGTTGATACGTGAGTTTAGTTTAGGCATAAATTATAATGCTGTAAGGTGCTTTTTAAATGAAACATAGACAAAACAACATTATGTTGATTGGTTGATGAAAATCTTGTGACCAAAGAGACTGGCAGGAACCTAAACTAGTTTTTTTTCTGGGAGTAGTGGTTCCATGTTTGATTATTCTGTTTACAGTCACTTTATAAAAGATAACTACTGTGAATCAGCTGTTTTTGATTTTCCTGAGGAACAGAAGACTATTATTTTTAATTTACATAAAAGTATACTTTAAAGGTTGTGGGTCATGGGGGCAGTTAGCTCAGTAAGAGGCTTAATGAGACCTTTTTTGGGCAAGTTCACTGCTATATTTCTAGCAACTATGCTTATATTTAGTGCATGGGTAAACCCTCAGTAAGTATTTTTAGAATGAAAGTAAAGCCCCCAAATGGACCACGATTTTCCTTGATGGCTTGCAGTTTGTATTTTATGCTATTATTATTATTAGTGGTACTGGAGATTAAATTTAGGGCCTTGCACATGTGAGGCAGGTGTCTGCAACTGAGCTCCATCCCAGCCCTTTAAAAAAATATTTTATTTTGAAACAGATTCTTACAATTCTAAATTGCCTCCTGAAACTTGTGATCTCTTCAGACTCCCCATGTAGCTGGGATTATAGGCATACTACTGTGTCTGGCCAAGTTTTATGTCATTTCTGTAATTAGGGTTTGCAGTTAAGTTGCGATTATAGATAATGAGATGATCTGCTTTGGTGAATATTTTAATAATAAAAATTTTGCTTGATTTTTGATTGCTTTTTTTTTTTATATATTGGAGTTGCTGAGGCTGATTTTGAACTTGTGATCCTCTTTCCTCAGCCTCCCTAGTTGCTGGGATTACAGGTATGTGCCATTGTACCTGGCTGATTCCTATCATTCTTAAGGGGCCAGGAGGTGAGGGTGATCTGTACTTCTCTGGATGTACATATAATAAATGCTTAGGAGGCTGGGCGGTTTTTTTTTCTTTTTTCTTTTTTTTTTTTTTTTTTAGTAGTAAAAGGAATAGGATTTATTTAGGAAGAAGAGCAGAGACTCCGCAAGGCGGAGGGGTTCTTGGAAGCAGGACACCGAGGCTGGACATTTTTAATTTAAGTACTCTTTGTCTTCCAGCTGTTAAGACACATGAACTGTGATGGGGTATGGGTAGGTAAATTCACTTGTACAATTGAAAATTCAGGCACAGAGGACATTTTAAAGACCTATGAAAAAGCCATTTCCTAGACTTTAGTCATTTTTCTCTTACTATGATGAAACATATGAGGCTGGGTGCTTTTATAAAAAAGAGTTTTATTTAGCTTACAGTTCTGGAGGTGCAAGTGCATGCTGTCAACATTAGCTTGGCTGGTCAGGACTTCATGGATGATGACATCATTGTAGACGCTCATGTGAAAGGGAGCAGTCGCATCATGAGACAGGAAGTCACTCTTCTGAGAACTAACTTAAGCTCTTCCAACCCTCAATGACCTAGTGACCTCCTTACTAGGACTTACCTCTTAAAGTCCTCTTAGTATTTTTCACACCAGGCACCAAGCTTCTAACACATAAACCCTTGGGGACACAATTAAACCATATCTAAACCTTAGCACTTAGTTACTAGAAATAATCAGACCTGTATAATTAGAATATTAATTTAATTAGACTTATAGTAGTATTTATTAAAATTTAAATTTTCAATAAAGTTACTCATTTAAAAAGTCTTATTGTAACTCATTATAATGTAGTATTTTTTTTTAAGAGAGAGAGAGAGAGACAAGCAATCAGCAATCTTTATTTAGTTTTTCATGTGACTTTCATTCCTCAGACACTTTGTTGTGTACATGTGCTGAGGTTTGAACTTGTGTCCTCGTGCTTGCCAGGCAAGCACCATAACCACTGAGCCACCGCTCCAGCCCCATACAGTATGTTTTGATAATCCAGTGTAATCTTACAGAGCTCTAACTGTGTAACCATTTTTTGACCCCAATCTATAGAAATATGTTTTGCATTGCTGGCCATGGTGGTGAATGCTTGTAATCCTAGCTGCTTAGGAAGCTGATTCAGGAGGGTCGAAGGTTCAAAGCCAGCCTAAGCAACTTAGCGAGGCTCTATGTAACTTAGCAAGACTCTGTCCCAAATTTAAAAAAATATAAATAAAAAGGCAGTTGTTAAGCATATAATATATATACATATGTGTATTTATTCATTTAAAGAACTAAAAATCCCATTAAACCTGACATCCTTATTACACATGTGTACTCTATTTTCTTTCATATTAGATACAATGTCATTTAAAAAATCTGTTGCTTGAGACTCATTAAATTGTTTTGATGAATCTCTAATGGGTCCTGATAGAGTACAGAGAACACTAGTAGAATTGGGTGTTAAAATTTTAAAGGCTAGAAATTTCTGGATTTTGATAGGAATATACAGGGACATCATTGATACTGAGTTTCAAAAATATGGTGCTTTAGGTAGTTACAAAATCTCTCTGGGATAAAGTTTTTGTAGTGTGTAATTATAGAAATTATTCTCCATTTTGACATTACAGTTAATGATTTAATTTTTAAAAATAAGCGTTTATTCTTTTCTTAGACAACCACACTTGAGCTAATGCCAGAAACTAGTAACTGGGACACTTGCTGCTAATAGAAGCATGTGATGTAAGGGCTAGCCATCACAGCACAAATATCCTTACTCATCTAAATTTTGGAGAAGCCTGAACACTTGTATTGTAATATAATTTTATGGAGACTGAATAAAGCATTTGAAACACTGAATGAGGCATTTCATGAACTAAATATGGAGTTTTTCATTTGAGATAATAAAGCTGAGGAGAATCAACATTGTGACAAGTAACATTTGAATATAAAATTTGATTTTTAAAATTTTATTTGTTGCAATTTTGCACATGCAAAGAATATTGAGTAATATGCTAAACATGAAAAGTTGCCCATTAAAACTTTTGATGCTTAATATGAAGGTGTATGTAATAGTTCTATGTTTATTCCAACAGTACTTTGGAAGATAAGTAGAATATTAGTAATTATTTTTAAAATTTAGAACTGCTCGTTAGTGTTTATTTGAAATCTTTAGCTGGGTCTTGGTATTTTTCTTATGAGGTAGAACATAGTAGACTGACTTACCTAGATGTAGATTTATACCATACTGTATTATCTAGTTGCAACCTTAAGGAAGTCAGTTGGCTCTGTAAAGTCTTAAATTATTGGATCATGTGGATTAGAGAATCTGATTTTCTGTTTTCTGTTTTGAAGATTCATCAGTGATCATCAAATTAGAAGTATGCCAGTGGCCCACATTTCTACTCATATAATCAGATTATGTCTAATGTTTTCTGTATTTAGAAGCTCATTTTTTATCTTTATTAGTGGATGTTGCTAGATCAAAATTGAAATTGTGAAAGCAAGTAATTGATTATTCATATTTGTTCATTTAGTGTTGAGGATAATTTGTGAGTATCTTTTTGATGAAATACTTATCTGTTTAGTATAGATATTGAAGTAAGTCAGTGACAATAATTATAGAATTGAATATAAGTTGTAAATATTTTATTACTATTTATGCATACTCATGTAGCTTTATGTGCATTAACTAAATGCATGTTTGTCTTTAGTAGTATAAGGATTAAGATTTCATTTAAAGGGACAAAAATAAAAAATTAGAATACTAAGCAGTATAAATAATTATTTTAATTATATTATAAGAAATTGTAAATAGGGCATATTTCTGTGAAAATTCTCTTAATAGTTTTTATTTTTATGGATGCCTAAGTTTTTTTTATTATTGAGAAATTTATTTGTTGAACAATCATACAAGTTTTTAACAAAATAATATAAAATGTATATAGTTTCTGAAGATTAGATTTACCCTCAAGAGTGCCCCCCCCCATTACCCACTCTTATCCCTCCCTTCCCCTTCCCACAACATCTCTAAAAATGTATTAGGTTGTGTAACATTACACCTTGTCTGGATTTAACACATGATAATAGACCATCTTTCTCAATGGCCAGGATCTAGTTCCAGCTTCCACAGATCAGTGAAGACATTGGACCTTTGGTTCTCTGGGTTATGCTGATTTCACTCAGCATAATTTCTTCCATAGCCATCCATTTACCTTCAAAGGCTGCAATATCATTGTTTCCAATTGCTGTGTAAAATTCCATGGTATATATGTACCACAGCTTTTGGATCCATTCATCCAGTGAGGGACATCTGGGTTGTTTCCAAGATTGAGCTATTGTAAATTGAGCTGCTATGAACATAGATATTGCTTTGTCACTATAATGTGCTGATTCTAAATTCCCTGGAAAAATACCCAGGAGAGGAATAGAAGGATCATATGGTGGTCTCATCCCTAATATTTTGAGGATTCTCCACACTGTTTTCCAGAGGGGCTCTACCAGTCTGCAGCTCTACCAGCATGGATGCCTAAGTTTTAAAGAAAAATTTTTTCATTATCTTTGTAATTTTTGAATCAAAATTTCTCTGAGGCAGATACTTAGTTTTTATTATTGCTTGCACCTGCAGATATGATACCAATACTAGTATCCTTTATTGGCCTTTTTAGCAGCTAATGGAATTTAAACACTCTGAATCTTATATCTAATCATATTCTAGTTTTTGAGTACTAGAAAGTATAGGTATAAATTTGTTTTGTCTGGATATCAAACTTCTTCATAGTATATGATGATAATATTTTATTTCTAACATTGTTTTACTTTTCTCCTGATTTCTTAAATCTTTTTTTAGTCCTTTATAGTATGTTTATTGTATGGTGCTCAATGTACTTTTTTAAAAAAAGAAGTGGTGGAATTTTATATGAATAAAATACAGATATTACCTAGTTTTTTGTATAGATTGTTTCTAATAATGTATTATTTATTCATTTATTATTGTGGTGATAGAAATCAAACCCAGGGACTTGTGCATGCTAGGTAAGTGCTTTACCACTGAGCTATATACCTGTCTCTTTTTATTTTGAGACAGGATCTCACTAAGTTGCTTAGGGCCACACTAAGTTGCTGTGGCTGTTCTTGAACTTGTGATCTTCCTACTTCACTGGGATTACAGGTGTGTGCCACCATATTCATCAGGACCATGAAATCTTTTGAAAGCTGTGAATCTCTCCTCTGAAAATGCCCAGAATGGGATTGGGGGTCATGGATTTTAGGTTAAGGACTTCACTACTCTCTCCACTATGGCTGGACTCTTACTTTCATTCAAAGTAAGCAAACAAATAAAAACTAAGACTATGATTTTGTAGAGATGCTTAATATTTTATTGTTCATTCATTTGAAATATCAAGTTTTGACAGTGTGTTTTAGGTATTTTTAGGATGAAAGTTACCTGTTGATAGTAGAATTAATATTTTATTAAATTAATACCTGTATATGGAAGACATTAAAATAATACAGAAAGATACATAAGCAATAGTCTCTTGCCTTATATCTTCAATATCTGATACTTTTCTGTAGAAACAGCCATTTTTAATAATTTGTTTTAAAATATTTCAGGTGGTCGCTTCCATAATTTTAAATAATAGTTACTTTTCTCTGTTACTGTATCAAATTTTACATTGTCTTTTTTTTTAAGAGAGGGACAGTGAGAGAGAGAGAATGAATTTTATTTAGTTTTTCTTGTGTCTTTTGTTGCTCCAACACTTTGTTTTGTATGTGGTGCTGGAGTATGAACCTGCCCCTTATATTATCTTTTCATGATCTTTAATCAATTGTCTTTTTTTTTTTTTTTAAAGAGAGAAGGGCAGCAAAAAACATTGTTACCTTGAATAAGACTCAATCTTAGAGCAGTCACGTTGTTGGGACTGTGAAGAAGCCCGCATGATGGGAACTTTAGGCAACTGCCAGAATCTGTAGACAACCCTTAAAAACCAATGGTAGCCTCTGATAGCCAGTAAAAAGCTGGGGTCCTCATTTATACACTGCAGGGTATGAATTCTGTGCATAGTCTGAAGGAGATTGGAAGAGTTTTTTTTTTTTTTTTCCTCTTTTTAAAACCACTTGAGCCTCCTAATGAGAATGAGCTCTTCCCGGTACCTTCCCTAAAGCCTGAGAAGATGACTCAGCTAAGCTGTGCCCAGATTTCTCCTCTACAAAAACTATGATATAAGAAACGCATGTTCTTGTAAGCCCCTAAGTTTGTAGTAATTTGTTACACAATGATAGGAAATAATATGTTATGCGTGTTCAAATATATTATATTCTTTGGGTTTCATTGGGTAGAAAATATACTGCTTCTCCATCTGATTTGATAACAAGCCATACTTTAGTGTTCCTTAGGATCATGACAGTCAAACATCCACTTTTCTCTTCTGGTTTTGACAGGATGGGTTTGCATTGGTAATAAAAAATAAATACAGTATACTGATATGACGATGTGTGTGGCACTATAAACATTGTCAAGTTTTAACTGTACCACGGCAGTTTATGGGGCTCTGAGAAGTGATAAGAGCACAACATATGGTCTGTCATAACTATTCAATTCAGCTCTTATAGCATGAAGCAGACCTAACCACACATAAATGAATCAGCAAGTCTTCATTGCTACGTAACTTTATTGATGAATACTAAAAGTTGAAGGTCTTATAGTTTTCACGTCACAAAATAATATTTTTATTTTTTTTCAACTATATAAAAAAGTGAAGACCACTCTTAGGTCAAATATTATACAAAAATACAAAATGAGCAGGAGTGAGTGTATAGGATGTTTGCTGGCCTCTGGTATATATATATATAAATTTGAATACTATTTGATAGATACTATAATAGAGAAAAGTACTAGTACTCTTTGAGATTCTTCATAAAATATTTTAACTAAAAATCTAATTTTTAAAAATGTTTTTTAAAAATAAAAATACCTATTAATAGTTTATGAATAGTTAGCTGAATATGTTGAAGTGAATGGAGTAAAATAGGAAATGACTTCATTTCTCACTAGCCCCTGTTGTCATATATATGCTTTGATTTTTCTCTTTTCCTTGCCCATGAATGCTGTACTAGTGAGATTGCATTGATAGTTCAGCTTTGGCAAAGGACTCATTTTCAGGCATTAAGATGACCTGTCACATTTTTGAGATTCAGCTTTAAGGTAATTCATCACTCCTTCTTGCCTTTTTCATTTCCGCTTTCCAGTTTCAGAGTTGGCATTGGTCCTGGGCCCTCTATTAGGGAAGTAGATTAGAGGCTGTTACCTGAGTCTTCTTTACCAAACTCATGTTTCTATTTGTTCCTTTAGGGCTCATATTGGGTAGAGGGTATGAAATGGAAGGGGCACAAGTCCTTCAATTTTTTGATATGCTCTTAAATGCTATTTTTTTTGGATCTGTTTTGGTGCTTCAGAGGGTTTTTATGTATCTCTTATTTAATACTAACCAATCTATGAGTATATCCATATATAAATATACGCATGCAGTATACAGAAGATTTGGAGCATATACTCCAAACTGAAAGTAACAGTTACCTCTGAGAAGGGCAAGCGTGTGCCTAGAGTATGGGCATCCCAAAGAATATTTTTACTTTATTTGTGTTATTTGAGTTTTTATTATATGTAAAATGTGCTTTTGGATATTTCATGAATTAAACATAAATTAAAGGCTTTATATTAAAAATGACATGAAATTGCCAAAAGAAAATTATTTCCTTCTAAATAAAAAAAGTAAAAAAATTTTTTTTTTTTTAAAGAGAGAGAGAGAAAGGAGAGTGAGGGGGAGAGAGAATCACAGAATCAGTTTTATTTAGTTTTTCATCTGGTTTTCATTGCTTCAACACTTAGTTGTGTATGTGGTGCTGGGGTTTGAACTCAGGTCCTCATACATGCCAGGCAAGCACCTTAATTGCTGAGCTATTGCTCCAGCCCCAAGGTTTTTCTTTCTTTTTTTTTTTTAAAGCTTTTAAATTAAAATACTGATATATTCATTAACTTTAAAAAAAGCTGCATTTTTAAGGTAAGTTTTATTGTAAAAGTATGGTGCACTTTGAGATATAGTGTTCCATTTTATATGTGTGGATGGACATGATTTTTTAAAAATCACATTTGGAGTATCATCTACATATAATCCAATTCATAGATTTCAAATGTAGCTTTATTATGTTCTGACAGATGTTACATCCACAATTCCCTTCCCGATTAGGATAAAGAACGTTTCCATTCCTACAATGTTCCTTCATGCTGCTTTCCAATTAGACTTCTTACTACCTTAGTTATCAATTGATCTGATTTCTGTCAACCACCACAGCTTAGTTTTGCTAATTCTAGAACTTCATGTATTTAGAATCATATAATATGTACTCATTTGTGCCTGACCTCTTTTAGTTTTTCTGATGTACCATATTGTGTCATGCATCAGCAGGTCATTCATTTGTAATACTGAAGGAATAAAATTCTATTGCAAGAATATACCAGTTTGCTTATGTGTTCTCCTCTTAATTGATCCTGATTATTTCCACTTTGTGGCTATTATGAATAAGGCTGCCATAAGCATTGATGTACAAATCTTTCTATAAATATGTTTTCTTTCCCTTGTATAGATACCTAAGGGTGATATTGGTAGGGCCATAGGATATAAATGTATATTTTAATTTATAAGATAACTATCAAACTTGTTTCAAAGTCATACCACTTTATACTTCTACCAGCAATTAATGAGAGTTCTACTTGTTCTTCATTCTTGTCAGCACTTGATGTTGTCAGTCTCTTAAATATTAGCCATTTTAGTGGATGTGAAAGGTATTGTGGTTTAATTTGTGTTTCTATGATATTGAGCTTCACTTCGTATGGTTATTGGCTGTTTGTGCATGTTCTTTGTGAAGTCTTCAAATCTTCTGTATATTTGAAAAAAGAAGTTTTATCATTCAGTTTCAATGTAATTGTACATTCATAAATACATTAAACAATTTCCATTCTGTGGAGTTTTTGTACATTTGCTTAGCTGTCTTTTCATGAACAGAGATTTTGGGCTTTGAAGAAGTTGTTCTTAGGGGCTGGAGCAGTGGCTCAGCGGTTACTGTGCTTGCCTGGCATGTTCAAGGTCCTGGTTCAAACCCCAGCACCACGTACACAACAAAGTTGTTGTAGCGACAAAAGCCACATGAAAAGCTAAATAAAATTGATTGTCTCTCTCGTTGTCCTTCTCTTTAGAAGAAAAAAAAGAAAAGGAAAGAAGTTATGTTTATTCAGTCTTTTAGTCTTTAATGATTGGTGCTTTTTGTGTCTTCTAAGAAATTTTTGTCTGTCTCAAAGTCACAAAGATATTCCCCTTATGGATTTGTTTGTGCTTAGATCTAGAATCCATTTCAAATCATTCATGCATGAAATGATGTCAGATTCAAATTCATTTTTCCCTTAGGTAAGATGTGTGTTTGTTTGTTCTGGCACCATTTATTAAAAGTACTGTCTTGTCACTTTTGAGTTGATTGGTGTTTTAGTGAAAAATCAATTGACTGTATATATATATATATATGGATCTATTTCTAGACCATTGTTTCATTCATCTATTTGCCTTTCTGTGGCAGTTCCACATTGTCTTTATTATTTTAGTTCTCTACTAAGTCTTGAAATTTGCTAGTGTATATCCTCTGACTTTGCTTTTGTTCACAAGAATGTTTATTCTGGATTCTCTCATTTCCACATCAATTTTAGGAAATGTTTATCAATTAAGGAAAAAAAAAGCCTGCTGGTATATTATTTGGTATTGTGTTAACTCTGTTGACTGATTTGGGGAGAACGGACATCTTCACAATATTGAGTTTTCCAAAGCATTTATTACATTTCTTGCCATTTCTTTTAAATATGTCAGAGCAGTGTTTTGTGTTTTTAGTGTACTTGGTGTTGTACATGTTTTGTTAAAATGTTTTGATATCTTTTAATGCTATTCTAAATTGTTTTCCCCCCAGTTTTGTTTTTCGTGTGTTTGTGGCTAAATATATAAAATTCAGTTGATGGCTATATATTGACCTGGATTCTTGGAATCAGTAGATTCATTTATTTTTTTTTGTAGTAACAATGTTTTCTTTCTTTCTTTTCTTTTCTTTTTTAAGAAAAGCAGGACAGTGAGAGAGAGAGAGAGAGAGAGAGAGAGAAAGAATGAATCAGTTTTATTTAGCTTTTCATTTGGCTTTTGTTGCTCCAACACTTTATTGTGTGTGTGGTGCTGGGGTATGAACTATGTCCTTGTTCTTGTAAGGCATGCACTGCAACTGCTGAGCCACTGCTCCATAATCTAGTAACAGTGTTTTCTATAGATTTAATAAAAATTTCCATGCAATGGAATTCATAGACAATATTCATGTCTATGAATAACAGTAGGTTAACCATTGTCACCTCTCTACTTTTCATGCCTTTTGCATCTTTTTCTGGCCTTATGGCACTGGCTATTTGTTCTTTAGTACAGTGTTGGACAGAGAATCTGAGAGTAAGCATTCTTGTGATTTTAGTCCCAGTGTTGTACACAAAGAGTTAATTACTTCACCATTTAGCATGACATTAATTGTAGGTTTTGTGTAGGTTCTTTTTACTAGATATAGCATTGATTATCTTTCTATATCATATAAATTCAACTAATGGGTTGAATTTTGTCAAATATAGTGGTTTATCTGTTGAGATGATCCTATGTATTTCTTCTTTTTTGTTAATTTGGTGAATTGATTTCAAATATTAACTCAGTCTTACGTTTTCATTATTCAACTCTATTTATTTAATTTTAATATATTGTTTATATTTTGTGAAGAATTTTTATATCTGTGCTCATGAAAAGTACTTGTATGGTTTTCTTTGCTTTGAATGTTTTTTGTCAGACTTTTGTATTAGACTTGTGCTGACTTCACAAAGTAAATTGATTATTCCTGTGTTTCTGAAAGAGGTTTGTAAAATTAGTATTTTTGCCATAAATATTTGATAAAATTTATCAATTAAATCATCTTTATGGGAAGGTTCTTTTAAAAATAGATTCAATTTTTACTAGATACAGATCTGTTGATATTTTGTTTCATATTGATTTGTCTATTTCATCTAAGTTATCAAATTTAGTGACCATAATAATCCTTTAGTCTTTTCATATAATTTGTAGGATCTTTTTAATGTCTCTTCTTTAATCCCTGTTATTGGTAATTTGTATAGTCTCTTTTTATTCTTGATTATTTTTTTGATGGTAGTTACCAGTTTTATTTATCCTTTTCCAAAGAATCCATTTGTAGCTTTGTTTTCTCTTTTTGTGGTCTGTTTTCAATTTTGGTGATTTTTCACTTTGTATAATTTCTCTGGGTCTTCCTTCAACTTCGTTGATACTTTCTTCTGCTTCATCTAATATGTTATTGAGCAGTCTTCAGTGCAGTATTTCAGATATGATCCTTTTAAGTAGGGTGTGTTAGTCAGCTTTTCATCACTGTGACAATATACCAGAGAAAATCAACTTAAAGGAGAAAAGATTTATTTTGGCTCATGATTTCAGAAGTTTCAGTGTGTGTGGTCACTTGGATCCATCATCGTGGGATGTGGTGAGGCAGAACATCATGTCAGGGAGCATCTGCGTGGCCCAGGAGCAGAGAGAGAAAAGTGGAGGTGGGTCAGAGATAAGATATACTCTTCCCCCCGCCTCAGTGACCTATTTCCTTCAATCAGATTGTATCTCATACAGTTTTTATCATCTTTTAGTAGTCCATTCAGTTATGAACCCATCAATGGACTAATTAATCCTTGAGCCTCATAATCCAAACCCTTACTAAGAGCCCTACCTCTGAACACTGTTGCTCTGGAGAACAAGTCTTCAAACATATGTGCCTTTGTGGGGCATTCCAGATCCAAACTCTAACAAAGGGTCTCCATTTTTTTTTAAGTTTGGTATTTCTCATTCATCTGCTGAGAATTCCTGTTTTCACTCTTTAGGATTATTTTTAGACTGTGATTTCTTAGAAGTCCATGCACTACTTATAATAGTTTTGTTAAAATACTTCTTCAACTTATGTCATGTTTGGTTTTTTTCTACCTTCTTAAGGTGAAAATCTAGCTGTTGATTAGAATTTTTTTCCTTTCTAATGTTAACATTGTAATTTCCCTCTAAGTACTGCTTTGGCTGCAAACTACAAACTAATGTTATTTTATTGTTATTAGAATTGATTCCAGTTTCTCTTGTTTCTTTTTCAACTCACGAATTATTTAAAAGTATGTTTAATTTTCAAATATTGGGATTTTCTAGATATCATATAGTTACTGATTTCTAATTTAATTTTGTTTTGATCAAATATACTCTAATATATTTAGTTGTTTGAGACTTAACTGTAGTACAGCATATGATCTTTCTTGGTCTTGAAGGGAAATTTTATTCTGTAGTTTTGAATTGTTATATTTCATAAATGTCAATTAGTTCAAGGCAGTTAATATTTAGATCTGTATACATACTGATATTTTTGTCTTTTATTTTGTCAATTACTAAAAGAATAGTGTTAAAATTCTTTACTATATTTGTCTGTTTTCCTTTCAGTTTTGTTATTTTGTGCTTCATTTTCCTCATGTGTTTATATGATTTTTATGTCTGTGGAATTGATGCTTTTGTCATGAAATGGCTACTCTAAGTTTGGATTTTTGTTTTTTGTTTGACTTCATTTTCTTTGACAATATAGTCTCACAAGTTTTCTTATGTACTGTTTGCATAAGGTATCTTTTCCTATTCTTACTTTTGATCCAATGTATATCTGTGTATTTAAAATTGTTATAGACAGCACATATTGGGTCTTAGTTTTTTTTTGTAATCTGACAATGTTTGCTTTTTTGAGGGAGAATTTGGTTCATTTCATTATATGCTTGTTTTTAGGTAGATCAACTTACTGTTCTGTTTTCTTTTTGTCTTATGGTTCTTTTACTTTTCTTCTTCTCTTTTAACAAAATAATAGTTAGAATTCCATTTTATTTCTTGTTTTGGCTTTGTAGCTATTTTGTTGTAATTTATTGTTTGGTGCTTTATCTAGGGATTGCATTGTGCTTTCTTAATGTCATTGACAGCTCTGAATTAATGTGAAACCATGGTAGTATGAGCCATTCCTCACAAATATAAGAAACCTAAAATATTCTTATTCATTTAATTGACAAATAAAAATTATGTGTAGTGTACAGAAAGATGTTTTGAAATATGTGTATATTGTGGAATGGGTAAATTGAGCTAATTAGCTTATGAGTTATCTTCCGTGCTTTGCTTTTTTTGGTGAGGGCCTTTAAAATCTACTCTCAGTGATTTTGGAGAAGAAATCTTAAATAACATAATTCCATTTACAACTTCCTCGTCATTTACGTTGTCACATATTTTACTTCCATATATGTTATAAGTGACACTAAGGAACTTTCTATGATTTAAGTGGCAATTTATCTTTTTTTATTAAATTATTTTTATTAGTGCGTTATAGTTTTATATAATATTGGGATTAGTTGTCACATATTCCTAAATGCACACAGTTCAGCAATATAATTTATTCAATATCCTCCCCTCCCCACATTCCTCTACTTCCCTCCTCCCATCCCCTGATCCTTTGCCTTTCTTCTGGGTTCTATATTGTTCCTCAAAAACCCAAATACAGTGACATAATTCTTATACCTATGAAAAACATTTTTTATAAATATGGCTATAGTATATACAGTGACATTTATTAACTGCTTAGAATGTACATTGCTTTATCTTAGTTCCAAAATTTCCCCTTCTCCTCCGTCCCTATCATCCCTTGTTATTCTTCAAAATATTTGACAATGGGATTAAACATTTTTGTTTTTGACCAGGTATGCAGCATAGCTTGCTTAAATATCTTATGAGGTATCTTGCAACTATATCTCAAAAATATTAATGTTTTGCATTTTTGTTTTACGGATCTAATACCTGAGTTTGTCTACTTTACTCTGAGCCTGGGTTTAGGTCCAGCCTCCACAAATAAGGGATACCATTGGGCCCTTGACTCTGTGTATGAGTAACTTCGCTCAGCATGATTTCTTCCTGTGCCATCCATTTACCTTCAATAGATGCAATATCATTGTTTCTAACAGCTGAATAGAACTCCGTTGTATATATATATACCAGAGCTTTTGGATCCATTCATTCAGTGAGGGGCATCTGTATTGGTTCCATAATTTAGCTATTGTAAATTGAGCTGCTGTGAACATGGATATTGCTGTGTCTCTGTAATGTGCTGATTCTAACTCCTCTGGGGAAATATCCAGAAGAGGATAGCTGGGTCATATGGTGGATCCATATCCCTAATTTTTTGAGGAGTCTCCACACTGCTTTCTAGAGCGGTTGGACCAGTCTACAATTCCACCAACAGTGTGCTTGCTAGTGTTCCTATCTCCCCACAACCCCTCCAGCATTTGTTATTATTCGTATTCTTTATCTTTGCCAGTCTAATTGGAGTGAGGTGAAATCTTAAGGTAGTTTTGATTTGCATTTCTCTGATTGCTAGTGATTTAGAACACTTTCTCATGTATTCATTGACTTGCTCAATGTCCTCTATTGAGAAGTTTCTGTTTGGCTCTGTGACCTATTTATTGATTGGATTGTTTGTGTTTTTGTTATTGAGTTTTTGAGTTCTAAGTAAATTTTGGATATTAGTCCCCTGTCAGAGGGATGATTCTCTCCCATTCTGTAGGTTGCTCTTGACTGTTTTGACTATTTCCTTGGCTGTACAGAAACTTTATTTTATTTTTTTTTTTAGTTTTCATACGATTTTTTTTTACCTTTCTTTCTTTTATTTATTGTATTCAGAAATTTATTTGTTGAACAAACAAGCTTTTAGTGAAATAATATATATAAATTTTGAAAATTAGATTTACCCCCAAGAGACCCTCCCCCCAATTACCCACTGTTACCCCAACCCCCTTTTACAGAAACATTTTAGTTTAATGGCATCCCACTCATTGATTTTAGACTGTAATTCTTTTACTTTAGGATCCTTGTTTAGGAAGTCACTACCAACTCCCATATGCTGGAGTGTTGGTCCTAATTTTTATTCCAGCAGATGTTTGGTAGCTGGCTTAATTCCTAATTTGATCCATTTAGAATTGATTTTTGTGCACAGTGAAAGATAAGAATCTAATTTCAATTTTCTGCAAGTGGCAGACCAGTTTGTCCAGTACCATTTGTTGAATAGACTATCTTTCCTCCATGTTATATTTTGATCCGCTTTGTCAAAGATCAAATGTTTAAAAATTTGGGGCTTTGTCTCAGAGTCTTCTATTACATTGGTCTTCATTGCTATTTTGATACCAATACCATGCTGTTTTTAATACTACAGCATGATAGTGTAGTTTTAGGTCTGATATTGCAAAACCACCTGTTTCATCTTTCTTGCTTAGTAATGTTTGGGCTATTCTGGGTTTCTTATTGTTCCAAATGAATTTGAGAATTGCTTTTTCTATATCTGCAAAGAATGATGTTGGAATCTTGATGGGGATTGCATTGAATCTGTACAGTGCTTTTGTCAGAATCGCCATTTTAATTATATTAATTCTGCCTAACCAAGAGCATGGAACACCTTTCCATCTTCTCAGGTCTTCTGCAATTTCTGTTTTCAGTGTTCGATAATTTTCATTGTAGAGATCTTTTATTTCTCTTGTTAGATTAATTCTCAAGTATTTTATTCTTTTAGAGGATATTGTGAATGGGACTGATTTTCTAATTTCTTTTTCTTCCCTATTGTTGGCATATAGGAAAGCTATATGTTGATCTTGTAGCCTGTACTTTGACAAATCTGTTTATAAGCTCTATTAGTTTTCTGGTGGAGTTTTCTTTTGGATCTTCCATATATAAGATCATGTCATCAGCAAAAAGGGATAGTTTGACTTCCTCTCTTCCTATTCTTACCCCTTTGATTTCTTCTTCCTGTTTAATTGCTCCAGCCAGGGTCTTGAGGACTATATTGAATAAAAGTGGTGAAAGTGAGCAGCCTTGTTTTGTTCCTGTGTTCAGCGGAAATGCTTTCAACCTTTCTCCATTTAATATTATACTAGCTAAAGGTTTGGCATATATGGCATTTTCAAAGTTAAGATTAATTCTTTTGATCCCTATTTTTTTTAGAGTCTTAAAATTCTAAATAGGTACTGGATTTTGTGGAAGGCCTTTTCTGCATCTATTGAGAAGATCATATGGTTTTTGTCTTTGTTTCTGTTTAAGTGATGAATGACATGTATTGATTTGTGTATATTGAAACAGCCTTGCATACCAGGAATGAAGCCCACTTGATCATGATGAATTATTTTCTTGATGTGTTTTTGAATGTGGTTTGCAAAAATTTTATTAAGGATTTTTGCATAAATATTCATGAGGGATATTGGTCTGTAGTTTTCTTTTTTTGATGTATCTTTGTTTAGTTTTGGTATCAGAGTTATAGTTGCTTCATAAAAAGTGTTTGGGAGAGTTTCCTCTTTATCAGTTTCTTGGAATAGCTTCATAAGGAGAGGTGTTAGCTCTTCTTCAAAGGTGTGGTAAAACTGTAGAGAATCCATCAGGTCCTGGGCTTTCCTTCTTTGGAAGACTTCTAATTGCTGTATGGATTTTGGTACCTATTATTAGGCTGTTTAGGATTTCAATTTCATCCTGTGTCAATTTGGGGATGTTGTATGTATCTAGAGATTTGTCCATGTCATCCAGATTATCTGATTTAGAGGAGTATTGTTTTTCAAAATATGTTCTGATAATCTGTTTGATTTCCAGAGGGTCAGCGGTGATCACCTCCTTTTCATTGGTGATACTGTTATTTTGTTTTGATTCTCTCCTTCTTTTAGTTAGATTAGCTTGGGGTCTGTCAATTCTATTTATTTTTTTGAAGACTCAGCTCTTTGTTTTGTCAATTCTTTTTATTTTTTTTGTTCTCAATTTTATTGATTTCAGCTTTGATTTTAATTATTTCCTGTCTTCTGCTGTCTTTTGGATTATACTGTTCTTCCTTTTGTAGAGATTTGAGTTGGAGCATAAGCTTGTTTGTTAGGGATCTCTCCTGATTCTTAATTTGGACGCTCAGTGCAATAAATTTTCCCCTTAAGAATGCTTTCATGCTGTCCCAGAGGTTTCGATATTTTGTGTCTTCATTCTCATTCTCTTCCAAAAATTCCTTAAGTACTGTTCTCATGTCATCTTGGATCCATTCTTCATTTAATAGGGTGTTATTCAATCTCCACATAAGTGTGTGTTTTGTGCCATGGTTTTTGCTGTTAATTATTAGGGTCATGGCATCATAGTCTGACAGGATACATGGAATAATATCTACTTCTTTTACATTTGCTGAGATTTCCTTTGTGAACTAGCGTATGATCTGTTTTGGAGAAGGATCCATGTGCTGTTGAGAAGAAGGTCTACTCTGCCAATTTGAGATGGAATATTCTGTAGATGTCTGTTAAGTCTGTTTGATTTAGGAAGTTGTTTAGACTGGAGATCTCTTTATTGTTTCTTTGCTTTCTCTCTATTGGTGGTAAAGGAGCATTAAAGTCTCCCAGTACTATTGTTCTGAGGTCCACAAGTGGTTTTATATCTTGAAGTATTTTTTCTATGTAGTTGGGAGTATTGGTGTTTGGAGAGTATATATTTACTATGGTTATTTCCTCCTGTTGTATTGTTCCCTTTACTAGGATGTAGTGGCTTTCTTTATCTCTTTTCTCTAATTTGTGTTTGAAATCCCCTTTGTTAGATAGATATAAGAATTGCAACTCCAGGTTGCTTTCTTGGGCTATATGCCTGGTAGATTTTTTTCCATCCTTTCATCCTTAATCTGTGGGTGTCACTGGCTGTAAGGTGGGTTTCCTGTAAGCAGCATATTGTTGGATTTTGTTTTTTGATCCAATCTGCTAGTCTGTGTCTTTTGATTGCTGCATTTAAATCATTCACATTTAGTGTTAGAATTGTTCAGTGGTTGTCATTCACATTCACTGTGTTTTATTAGTAAATTCTGTGCTGTTTTAGTTGTCTGTTGATAACCTGTATCTTTACTGAATTTCCTCTGATTGTGGGTTTTGAGGAATATTAGCTTGAATTTCTATCTGGAGTTTATCTCTGAGAATTCTTTGTAGTGCTGGCTTTCTGTTCATGAATGCTTCAAGTTTGTTCTTATCACCAGAGGTTCTTATTTCCCCCCTCAAATTTGAAGCTGAGTTTTGCTGGGTATAGTATTCTCGGCTGCATGTTGTGTTCATTCAGGCATTGAAAGATCTTCTTCCAACATCTCACTTCCAGAGTCTGAACTGAAAAGTCAGATGTGATTCTGATTGGTTTGCCTATGAATGTGATTTGGCGTTTCTCCCTTGCAGCTTTCAATACTCTTTTCTTGATTTCCCTGTTGTACATTATGAATATAATGTGTCTTTGTGAGCTTCTCATTTTATTAGGCCTATTGGGTGTCCTATAAGCTTCGTGGATGAGCATATCAGACTCTATTTTTATATGGTCCAATTTCTTCAGCAATTTCCTTGAGAATATTCCTTATCCCATTTGGTTTTGTTTCAGTTTCTTCCTGTATGCTAATTACTCTTAAATTGTTTCTTCTTATTTCATCCCAGAAATTTCTGTTCATGTTCTGTGAGTTTTTTTTCTTTTTTGTCATTCGTGCACTCTAGCCTTCTCAACCTGTCCTCATTGTCAGAAGTTCTTTCTTCAAGAGCTGAGGTTCTGTTTTCTACAGAAGTTAGTCTATTATTAAATTCTTCCATGGTTCCTCTCATATTATTGACTGCAGATTTTAGCTCTGTTACTTCCTTTTTGAGTATGTCTATTTCTTTGTTAATAGTTTTTCATCTCTTCAGTCTTCTCACTTAGTCCCTTCATTATATCTTGTTTTAATTA
Source organism: Aplodontia rufa (assembly GCA_004027875.1). Lineage (NCBI taxonomy): Eukaryota > Metazoa > Chordata > Mammalia > Rodentia > Aplodontiidae > Aplodontia > Aplodontia rufa. The sequence goes on from PVKS010012948.1 coordinate 46,274, forward strand.
ATTGTTCCTTTTAGTAATCAGATCATTGATAATATTTTCAAGGTTTTCATCTCGACACCTATCCGTGGCATCCTTTTTGGGGGAGTTTTGGGTTTGAGGTGAACCTCTCCTTGTTTGATTCTTCATTTTGAAGAGCTTCCTGTGGATCTCTGAATTGAGATTTCCTGATGGGAAAGCAGGCAGTTCCTTAGGTAGTTTTTCCTTGCAAGTTGGTGAGATGAGCCACCAACTCTTTGATGCTATTTCTGCCAGGGTCCTGGTGTTGCTCTATCTTTTGGTTCCAGGCTCAAGGTTGCAAATCTGAACCTACCAAAATGGAGACCTACCTTCCGGCAGGACTCAAACAGGCCCCCAAAAGGAACATGGGGTATTGTTAGGTGGGGGCTGCTCCAGGAGGGGAACCTCCACTGGTTGGTCCTGAGCAGGGCTGGTCTGGATGGGGGTCCTACTGGTGGTGTCCTCGGCAAGTTATCTTTAAAGGGAATGAATTTCCATGCGTTTCTTATTCCCAGTGCTTCATTTCTTCCTGAACTTCCTAATTTCTTTCTGGATGATTTATTTCTACTTACAAGACCATTGAAAAGCTATTTCTCTTTGCAGGACTTCTATTTACTAATTCACAGCTTTCCTTCATCTCTAAATGGCTTTCTTTCACTTCTTTTTTGTTTATTTGTTTGCTTTTTGTGGTGTTGGGGTTGATCCCAGGGCCTCGCCCATGCCAGGTGAGCCCTCTGCCTCTGAGCTGTGCACCCCACCCCTTTGCCTAGTTTTAAAGAATCACTTTACTGGTTGTGAAATTCTTGGTTGACATTTTTTCTCCTTTTATTTCTTTAAAAATATCCTTCCATTTTTTCCTTCTTTTTTCTTTTCTTTCTTTCCTTCCTTTTTTTTTTTTAAAAAGAGAGAGGGCCAGTGAGAGAGAGAGAGACAGAAAGAATCAATTTTATTTAATTTTTCATGTGGCTTTCGTTGTTTGGACATTTCGTTGTGTGTGTGGTGCTGGTGTTTGAACCTGGGTACTTGAGCACATCAGGCAAGCTCTCTCTCTGTAAGTGCTGAGCCACTGCTTCAGCCCCTGAATCTTGTTTTTGACAAGAACTTAGTTCCCTTTTATGTCATGTGTTGTTTTTCTCTGTCTGCTTATTTTTTTCTTTCAATATGACTATAATGTGCTTTGCATTTATCTCATATGGGGTTACTGAGTATCTTCTATTTTTAGGTTGATTTTTTTCACCCAATTTAGGAGATTGTCAATATTATTTCTTTAACACATGCATATATATATATATATATATATATATATATATATATGCCTTATTTTTCTCCAATTTAAGAGGATTCTATCAACTATTATAGTAGTTTTAAAGTAAGTCCTATCTTTTTCTGCCTTCTTTTTTTTTGAGTACCAGGAATTGAACCCAGAGGTACTTAACCACTAAGCCACATCCCCGGCCCTTTTTATATTTTTTATTTTGATGCAGGGTCTCACTAAGTTGCTTAGGACCTCACTAAGTTGATAAGGCTGGCTTTGAACTCCCCATTCTCCTGTCTCAACTTTATAAGTCTCCTATTACACGTGTGCACCACCACACCTGGCTAAAGTCCTGTCTTTTAATTTAAATATCAGTGTCATTTCGACAGCTTGTTTCCTGGTTATAGGCTACACTTACTGCTTCTTTGTATATCTGTGAAATTTAAATTGTTTGGTGGACATTGTCAATTCAGTGTTGCTGAGTCTGGATTTTTTAGGTCTTTTTGAGAATCTTGAGTTCTTATTCCCTAGAATGCAGTTGGTTTACTTAGAACTATTCTTGATGCTTTATAGTGTTGGCTGTAGGAGTTAGCTGTGTCATTCTATAATAGTTCTTACTCAAGGTGTGGTCCTTATGTTTAAGACTTGGTCTTTGCAGTGTCTTAGCTGAATGTTTTGGGTATTAGGTTTTATACCAAGAAAGGATAATACTGTGTAGCCTCATCTCCATTCTTGCTGGAGAGCCATTGTCTTCTAGGTATTTCAAAATATGTACCACATGTATGTGTAGCCTAGCTTTCTGCCATACTTCCCTTTGGTTTTACTTTGAAACTCCCTCCCTTTTGGTATCATGTCCTGCAAATGCCACTCACTTCAACAGTTCCAAACTCTGTTCTATGATCTTGTGTGCTTTGTACTGAAGAAATTGTTTGAGGGCAGCCTGGGATAGGTAGGACCCACTTTTTGTCTTTCACAGTCTGCATTGTTTATTAGCTGATGCCTTAAAATAGGTCCTTCCTATGTCCAGCTTTATAGTTTACTATAGGAGAGAATGTTTAGTATCAGTTAATGTACTATGACTGGAACTGGAGGCCTCCTTCAGATTTGCATGTGGTACATCATATAGTAAGGTTGAAGATTTATCATAGAAATTGAGTTATATTTGATGGCTGAAATTCCTAAATAAGATGAATGGGGCACATTCTTTAAAGGTTTAAACACTTTTTGTGGTTTAGTGTTTTTATTTGCATATTAGAAAATTTAATACCTAACTTCTCCCCTTTATAAGGTTGATATCTGTCAAAATTTCTGAGCCTTGTGAAGCATTTCTTAAATATTTGAAGGCCCAGTTCAAATGTTATTTACAAATTAGTTGGTTTCCATGAGAGATAGCAAGAGTATTCTTTGTATTATCAGTTTTGTGCTTCTTTCCCATATATAAAGGGTAATAAACACATTTGAATAAATGAAGATCAATTGAGAATATAAATTTGAAGACTGAAAGTTATTAAGTATATGAACATGAAGAAAATACTTTTTTTTTTTTTTTTAGAGAGAGAGAAACAGTATTTATTTAATTTTCATCTAGCCTTCGTTTCTCCAGTATTTTGTTGTGTATGTGGTGTTGGGTTTGAACCCCAGGTCATTGGGTATGCCAGGCCTGTACTTTAACTGCTAAGCTACTGCTCCAGCCCCAGAGAAGATACTTTTAATTAAGATATTTTACTAGTTTTCAAAATGTAGTCTATCTTTCTGCTTTTAAATAGAAAATCTTAAATTGATTTACTGGAACTTTTTGATTTTTTTCTTTTTTCTTTTTTAAATTTATTTTTTTTTATTTTTTAAAGAATGGACAGTGAGAGAGAGAGAGAGAGAGAGAAAGAGAGAAGCAATTTTTATTTAGTTTTTCATGTAACTTTCATTCCTCGGACACTTCGTGGTGTACATGGTTCTGGGGTTTGAACTTGTGTACTCGCGTATGCCAGACATGCGCCACAACCACCAAGCTACCACTCTAGACCAGAGGGTTTTTTTTTTTTTTCTTCTTATTTAGGCTATTTTAATTGGAAGGTCTGTTAGTGAATGCATATTTAGTGAAATACTTAATGCCTTTTGCTCCTTTTTATTTTTAAAAGTAACTGAATCCCTGATTTCTTCATTGTATTTTGGTTTGTTTTTTAAAGAGAGAGAGAGAGAGAAAGACAGAGTCAATTTTATTTAGTTTTTCACCTGAACTTTGTTTCTCTGACACTTAGTTGTGTATGTGGTGCTAGGGTTTGAACCTGGGTCCTTGTGTATGCCAGGCAGGTGCTCCAACTGCTAAGCCACTGCTCCAGCCCTGTGTTTTGTTTTTGTGATGTCTTTGATGTTAAAGTATGGCAATAAAGGGTAATAGTTAATTTAGGAATCTACTGTCATTTGATTTTAGTGGGCCGCAGTCAACAAATAGAAATAATTCATTGCCTAAATGCTTGTTGTTTTGTTTATTTGTCAAGCACACATTTAAAATTTTCTTAGTTGAGTAATTTTCTTTTCTTAATTTTCTAGCTATCCATCAGTATTGGCTGTCATCACTGAGAAGATAATATTGAAGACATGTTTTGCTGAAAAGACAACTGAGAAAAATTTTACGAATGGGATGAACACGCTCCAGTTGATTGACTACCTACTGCACTTTGAATGTTAACAATACCCACCTGGTACAGTTACCTAGTGATGTACCTATTCTCACAGTACCCTGTTTCAGTGTGCTTGTCTTGATTAAAGAATTCAAAGTGGAGTACCGCAAACTTGATATGGATAATAAAAAGAAAGACAAGGACAAATCAGATGATAGAATGGCACGACCTAGTGGTCGATCAGGGCACAATACTCGAGGAACTGGGTCTTCATCATCTGGAGTTTTAATGGTTGGACCTAACTTCAGAGTTGGCAAAAAAATTGGATGTGGTAATTTTGGAGAATTACGATTAGGTAAGATTATTTTATTTATTTCATTATGTGGGAAGCATTTTTAAAAATGGAAGATACTTTTTTTTTTTAAGAGAGATAGGGACAGTGAGAGAGAGAGAGAGAAAGAGAATCAATTTTATTAATTTTTATTCATGTGGCTTTCATTGCTCTGACACTTGGTTGTATACGTGGTGCTGGGGTTTGAACTTGGGTACTTGTGCTTGCCAGACAAACGCTGTAACCACTGAGCTACCTCCCTAGCCCTGGAAGATACTTTTTAATTAAAAGGATTTAGTTATTTAAGTTTATAGTTGTTTAATTAGGTTATGGTGATATTAAAGAATATAGATTTTAGAAGTTTCTTATATTCTGGTATTTTCATTTGTAAGGAATTTCCTAGAATACAAATATCTTTACTTTCTTGAGGAGGTGAGAAAATAAGAAAGTAGCTTTCAAAGGTCTAGCAGGCTTAAATAGCTCCCAGGAAGGCCTTTATAGTATGTTCTTTGGGGATACTATTTAGGTTCCTCTTTTATATTCCAAAATATTTAACATCTGATCCCTTTAGGACCATATATGTGGCATAAAGGCAGGTTAATATACTGAAACTACATAAAACTAATGAAATTTACATTGTAATTAATTTCTTTTCTTTCTACTTTTCTTCGCTCCTCTTTCCCCACCTAGGTATGTCTGGGGTGAGACTGAAGAGTTTAAATTAAAAATGTACTCAGAGAATTGACTCATGTTTTCATAGGCAATTTTGGGAAACAGTGGTCTAATTGAACTTCCTACCTATACATTTAGGGAAGTTGAAACTCAGGGAAAGTTACTTGCCTGACATTACCTAAAAATTTAATGACAATCTCAGGATCAAAATCTAGGTCTTTTATCTCTTAGTACAGCAAATATAAGGCTGTCTCCATTGAAGAAAAGCAAGAAAGATGGTGATGTGGTTATGTAAGAGTCAGTATAGAGGTACCTTGAGGGCTCTCGGCAATGGATCACCAAGATCCATTTATAAATTAAAAAAAGAAAATTTTGACTTTGTAGTTTTCCTTAGATCTAACCCTGCTGCTGGAAAAAAATCCAATTGTGTGTTTATCTATTCAACTACTTTTTACAGTCTTGTAAAGCACCCTAATTTGTAGTGACTCTTTCGTATCATTAGTTTTGTGTTGTTGATGTACATTAAACGTTTGAATGAAGTAAGCTAATAAAAGCCAGTGAGATACTTTGTAAATACCAATAACATGATGTGGCTGGCAGACTTTTGCATTCAGTAGGGAACCAGATACTTGAAATGGTAAATGTTTTACATTTTATGTTCTTGAAGCATGTTAAATTAGGTACTTTGGAAATTTTAAACTGTTTCTGAATTTGGAGTTAGAGAAACCAGATTATTTACTTGTAGTCTAACTTTGAGCAATGTCCATCTGATTCTTAATTCTTGTAATACAATGGAAAATATAAAAATGACCCCTGCCATTATGGAACATGCAAGTCATTTAATCACTCAGGACCTCAAATTCCTCTACTTCGTAATTGGATTATTTTCAGTTCCTAGGTTATTGTGAGGGTTAAATTTGGATGACAGTGTAAAAAATTTTATTCAAAATTGCTTTCATATAAATTTATTTCAAGATAACTATACACATGTGCATGTATATATTACATACACATTTTGTGTGTGTGTGTGCACACAAAACAAATCCAGAGGACTATATTGTCTAGACAGTATGAGAAACCATAAGACTCATATGCTGAAACAATATTATATATTGAAAAAAACAGCAAAACACCCC